>JAKMXF010000188.1:0-136991 GCA_024704765.1 Oopsacas minuta | reverse complement strand
CTTCAGAATTGTGTGTGCACTTCCCGTTGAAATGCCAACATAGTTAGCTACCTCCTCAACCAAAGAATGCGGAAAAGACGCGACATATTCCTTTACTTCACTCAATTTGTCATTGTTGGTCGCCAGTTTTGGTGCTCCAGGACGAGGGGCGTCTTGGACAGAGGTCCTACCTTCCCTAAATAGGCTCACCCACCTTCTGACAGTTGAATACGATAAAGTATCTTCTCCACATATCGTTGCCAACTCGTCATGAATAGACTTTGGAGGGATTTCGAGAATGGTGCGAAATTTGATGTACGTTCGTTGTTCAAGTTCCGAAAATTTTGGACAAGAAGCCATGAAAAATGTAAAGGAGAAAATATAGGTTTCTAAAAATAACTGAAACTTAGGAAATAATTAAGTGATCAACTCTAAGTTTTGTTAGAAAGTTGAAATATGGTTCTATATAATTGCACTGAGAAATACTAGCTTAGAACTGCTATTTCATTAAAAATATAGTGATTAGTATATATTGAATGCCCCTGTAGCTCAGGGATCGTTCTCGGGTTAGTGTCCAGGCTGCTAGGCTACATCCTGATTGTTTGTTCAATAGGGTGTTTTAGACCAGTGGCCCACAACCTATTACCACTCGCGGTACTCCGTGGGTAGGTCATCCGAATTGTTATGGCCGCGATTTGTGTACAACCGTCCGACCGTCATGGTAGAACGGTGGATACAAATATCAATGGCGGAAGTTTCCTCCCCGGAACTAGGCTAGTGCGCTAAAATTAAATGAATCATAGAAGTTGGATAGATTTTTACACATTTTCTAGTGCTTGAGGAATTCTTCATAAAGCGAGGGTGTACTGTATATACACATAGATTGGTTGCGTTTTAATAATATAGATTCACTAGTTTACATCGTGTAGCGTAATCATACTGGAAAACATCTTGTGCTACATTACTTGACTATTCATCGACAATATAATGTAGATATATTTATATTCATTTTCACTGGATCAACGGGTGAGTAGTTTATTTAATGTCATATTGTCAGTCATTTAACTCGAACCTTGTTATTCTGTATATTTTGTTTAGTAGTTAGATACATGGAGATGAGAGACGTTACCTCTAGTAGTTCATTCTGGATTCGTTCCAGTTATGACTTCTCTTCTCCTCGCTCAGAAACTCTGTCCAATCTCCCACTACAGATATCCCTCTACTTCAATATTTTCTACTCCCCCCTCCTCATCCTCTTATTGTCTGCTGCTTATCTCAACAAATTCCCATTATTGCCTGGTTACTATCAATTTGTCAGCATAATTGTACTGCTGCTTGTGTTTGGGCTAGAGGTCAGTAGACTCTATCTGGGCTATAGAGGGAATTTGGGAGAGTTGGTTCCCCATCTGACAGGATGTTGTATTCTCTCAGCTCTACAGATTATCTGTTGTTTATATCTGATCCTCAATCTAGATATGCTCATTCTTCCAATAGAAATTTGTGTAATAGTACCCGAGTTGCTGTTTCTTATTTCACAGTGTTTCTGTGGTGTCTGGGCTATACAAAGAATGGTAAGATCCCAGAAGAAGAAGACTATTCTAGAACTAATCAGCAAACGAGATTAATCGTAGAGAATTATTCTTTAATACCACAAATGCAACCATCTAATTGAGAAATCATATTTTATCATCTTCTTTGAATCATTTTACTGTGCCGAATATACTAATTTGAATTAGATTATGCCAGTGTTAGTTGGAAGCAGGTTTCAGCTCCACCGACCGAACTTGATTTGGCTACAACACGAATATCCTCACTATTGTAGTTCAATGTAGGTGACTTTTTCTTTCCAGCATATTATAAAATCAAATTTGACTTTAGTCATGTTAATATTCAGGGCTGCATTCGGTTAACCCTACTATATCCAGTTAACTGCTGTGAGAATATTTACTCGGTTAACCGATGTGTGTGAATTCTGATAATTGATTCATTGTTCCTAGGTTCTTGAGATGTTTAATATGATTTATAAACGAATTCTTATACAAAATTTCCATACATTTATTAAATTTTTGCTTCATAATCTCAAATTTCAATAATTTTGTAAAGATACCTACGATTGCATATTGATAATTAGAATGGATATTTACTAATTTTGTCGAAAACACCATTTCTTTTATATACTAATAATTGCAACTTCTAACCGGTTAACGACACTAATTGAAACATATTTAACCTTCCCATTAATTCGGTTAACCAACCCCAGCCCTGTAGTACTTTTTATTAATGGACCAATTTTCCTGCTGATACGTCACAAAATAATGAGATAATGATAATGAACCACCAGATTAATTATACCCGGGAACCCTGGTCAATAGCCACTTCATTTAATAAATATATAATACAGTAAACATCCTATACCTCGAACTTGGAAATCTGTTCGAGATGACGAATGTGGACTGTATTAATATACTGATATTTGATTTCAGATATGATCATGCTAGAATCTAGATTCTCATCAGTTCAAGAATTCTCAAGTTCTTTCAAAGCCTTTGTTAATGAGAAATCCACAGAATTTAAAGAAAAATGTAACCAGATAAAGAGCGTATCCTTCATAGCCTACCTTCTATTTATACTTTTCGGCTTAGTTTCGTGGACTGCAGCCAATGGAGCTTTGTCTGAGAGCCCTGTGCTAACAGCTATACTACCAGAATGCTACAAACTAACATCCTATATTGTCATAATAGTACAATGTGCTAACATTGGTCCTTTAGCATACTTGTTGGTTTGGGCGGTGGTTAAACTAATATGGAAGAAGACACACTATCTAGATATAGCTGTCATATACTGTATTCTCTGCTTCGCTTTCATAACTAGTATATTTATAATTATATTTTGGTCACAAGAAGTTGTGATCTATGATGACGTAACTGTGAGTATTCCATTCTTCATTCTAACAGGCTGTTTGGCTGTGTGTGACTGCACTAGTACAGTTCTGTTTCTCCCATTTGTAGCCCTCTATCCCACACCTTATATTAGTGCATTATACGTAGGAGAGGGTTTAAGCGGGGTGTTACCTAGCCTCTGGGCGTTAGTACAGGGTAGTGCGTCTAGAGAGTGTCACCAGACAGGGAATCCTATAAAAGGACTGAGGTTTTCCCCTACTATCTATTTCATTGTTATTACAGTCATTACAACAATCAGTTTTATAGCCTTCACGCTAATTCTATTCCTGCCTTTGGTGAGACGAGAGCGGAATCATATGACAACAATAACTGTGTTTAAGAATTCTCCAGAGACTGAAAATACTTCTGAGACATTAGTCCCTTCTCAGAGAGTTCTACAACCCGGAGAGTATAAGACTAACTATGTTGCTCTAGTACAGTATATTTGTATTCAGGTTATTCTGTGTGCATTTGCTAATAGCTTTCTGTATTCAATTGCACCTTACTTTACTATTCCTTACGGCTCATCTACATTTCTATTGTCTATCAATCTCACTCTGATTGCTGTTCCTATAGGATCATTCCTTGGAGGTGTAATCAAACCTAGAGCAACGTTATCTCTATGGTGCATGCTGGCTACTTATCTGCTGATCTGTATATGGCTGATATTCTTATCTGTATTGATTGAGCCCAAACCGTTGGAAGGTAGTTTGATAGGGGAGCTCCATGTAATTGTTCTGTTCTCGTTATCTGGACTGATAGCTGGATATCTTAAGGTAGGGGTAGGAGTTCTGGCTAAGAAGGAAGGAGGACCTACATTTTTACTTTTGATTGCTCTGGGTACCCAGTTAGGATCGTTCATAGGGGGATTGGTAGCCTTCCTCCTTGTGAATTATACTCTGATATTCAAGGTGTGATCAAATTGTGACGGTTTTTAATTATTTTCTCCTGTTATATTTTTAAATGCTATCTATAGAATTTGCAATTATTATTAAAGTTATAAATTTTATACAACCAGTATATGAGTATTATGTTATCCAAGCAAGTGTGTTGAATAATAGCTGGAATGGGAATTGGTCGATTTAGAAATATTATTTAATTTTATTGCAATTACTGTTGGGTTTACCAGTGTTGATCTGCCCACAATGTCATGCCAAAATCATCTATCATATTATGTTTATTCTTTCATGCCAAAAAGGCAAAATCTATGAACTTTGTTCATGATCTGGGAACACTGGCCGCTATATACAGGTTCTCTGGGTCATACGCTTACTAAAACAATATTCGAAATTTCGAATGTATATTTGTATTCAATTCAGGGATTCATCTAACCACAACATGGTCTATGATGGGAAAATTGGTCTCAAAGAAAATTCATCGTTTTCCAGGTCATTTGACACTAATGCAGGGGTTCCCAACCTGGGGTCCATGGACCCCTTGGTGATCCACGGACGATAGCAGGGGACCACAGAATATGTTAAAATTGGTATAGGGGGGCCACGGCTAAGAAAGGTTGGGAACCGCTACACTAATGGCTAGGTTGTAGTGAGATTTGTCCTGGATAAATGACCCTACCTGCTTGGATATTGTTCCTGGGTTGGTTGGAGTAAAGATCTACCTTGGATTAGTTTTTACTAGAGATGCACCGGATATCCGGTTTCTATCCGGTATCCGGCCAATTTCATTGATATGCCGGATAATAATATATATAGACAAAATGCATGATTTGATGTAATCTACGTACAATAACTCAAATGTCTAGTCCTAGATATACTGTGCTATAATAAACCTATCGAGACACTAATAATGGAAATCTAATAATCCTAAATTTTTCTGAATGAAGAGGAGATGCTCTCCTTTTTCAGGTAACAATCTGTTGCGCCTTTCTTCAAATACAATTCCAGCACTACTAAATAATCTTTCACTATATACTGAGCTAGGTGGAGTACCCAAATATTTAACAAAAGTATCCGGCCGGATAACCGGAAATTAGAAGCCGGATATCTTATCCGGTCGGATGGGAAATTTTCATATCCGGTGCATCTCTAGTTTTTACCTGCAAGGATGTTTCGGCGACCAAATTTCCTTCACAATCAACTTTCCGATATTCCCACTCCCCATGCCCAGCCACTGAAACCAGAGGCTGGATCAAATTCTGATTGTATTGTTATTGCAGCCTGAATATTTTGAAAAGATAAAACCTAAAATACTCCTTGAGAGTTTTCTTGTTATACTAAATTATGACTCGTTAATTAATTAGTATCTAATGAGCTTCACTAAGATCTCTTACCCAGTTGAGATAGACCATCATAGCAAGTTAGAACTACATTCTTCGCCAAATGACAAATATGAAATAGCTTCTTTCACACCAGTAGAGATATCTGTATTCAGACTAGAAACTATTTCACTTTCTGATCTTAAAGTTTCAAACCTCCCTCTCTCTCTTGTATCCACCAGACCCACACGCTCCTATCTTATAGACCCTACTGCTACAGCTGTATGTGTAGCCTGGAAACCTGATAAGAATTATAAGTATATATTCGCTGTTGGATTCAGTAATGCTAAAGTTATTCTACTCAATCTAAGCCCGGATCGTAAGCTAGATATTCCTACCTACATCAATGATATATTCCAGGGAGGAGGCTTCAAACGGGCTTGTACCTCTATGGCATGGAATCCAACACAACCGAACTACCTGGCTATCGGGTACCCGAAGATACACAAACCTGATCAGAGTCTCCGTATATGGGATATCACAAAGCTGACAACAGAAGGGAATAACAGTCTATACCCTGTTATAACCACTGGACACCTGAATGCTCTCAGCTGGGTAGCAGACTCAGCACAGCATCTGGTATACTCGAACCTCGGGGGTGTAGGTCTGTACGACTTTAGTCAAGCTCAACTCGGCAAACATAACAAAAGTAAAGTCATAAACGGAATTTGTACTGACAACCTATCCAAACTGTACGCAGCAGGATACTGTGACTGTAGAGTGCGAGTCTGGAGCCTGGAAGCATTTAATCCAAACTTCTTCTCATTCCACACACAACACCCCGTAGTCAGTATTTGCTGGTCTCTGTTACGTCATAGTACTCTAATTGTTATGACGTCATATCCTGAAATATACCAGCTGACTCTACCTCGACACGAATCTGGAATTATTAATGCTGCTACAACAGAGGAGGGTGTCTTCTACCCCACGCCTAATGGACAACAATCACACGATTTCGCCCGTAATTTGATTAGTGAGAAACTGCATGACATACATATTATGCATCCCGACTCTCGCTTCACATTCCTACCTCACCCTACTATTGTATCTGCTATTATAATACTCCTACCTTCTACTCAGTCTTCTCCTCCTCCTACTCAGTCTTCTACTACTACTCAGTCTTCTATAAAATCAAAGTTCTTACAAGTGATACTCCACTCACACACTGTGCTAGCTATGTCTCCTCAGGGTCCTCTTGCTCGTGCTTCTGACATAAATCTTTCTCTCTGCTATTTCCCACATCATTTGTCACCAGCTGATACAATACACAGACGTATACAGGCAGGCTACTGCTTCAGTCCTGTCACCAATCTACGGGTGTGTACAGATATGGGAAGTATGGGGGAGGAGCTGGTTGCATTATGGGAGTGGTTAGGTAGTATGGAGACAGGCCTAGAAGGCAGAGGACATGGAATGCAACTGGGTGATGTTATGCTGAATGGGTTAGCAGCCAACGTACTGTGTCTGATACAAACAAACAAACATGATTATGAGTATTGCGATGTGAGTCCTGATCCCATTGGAGACAGGGGCGTGTCACCATGCTGGCATTACTCTCCTAACCGAGAGATGAGTCTACGTCTGCTAGGCTGGCTCCCTAGTGGAATAGGAGATGATTTAACAGAGCGATTGCTATCAGAAAACAAGTTAGGGAAAGCTGTACTACAAATTGTAATATCAGAAAGTAACACTGGAGTACGTAGAGCTATTCAACTGCTTCGTAAAGTTGCGTCTAGTGAGAGAGATGCTAGTATAGCTGCCATGGCATTAGCAGGATATCCATCTTGTCTTCAGAACAAGTATTGGATAGAAACCTGTATCAATCAGGCCACCACACTAACCGATCCCTATCTACGTCTGTGTGTACGTATTCTCTACTCGCACTACTCAGATCTATATAATATTATAAGAAATGAACACATACCTGCTAATGATAAGTTCATACTAGCGTGTAGTTATCTCTCAGACAAAGATCTAGACAGATTCAGAACTGATCTGTTGAAGGAGATAGAGACAAAATCTCTGTTAGAAGGTCTCTTCTTGACAGGCCTAGGTACCCGTGGTATTCCTATTATGAGGAAATATTTGTTAGAGAGTGGAGATCTACTCACTGTGTGTATCCTCTCATCTATGACCTTAAAATACTCCCTTGACATGGGTAGTTTAGTACCACCTGAAATCTCAAAACTGATAGATTGCTGGTGGGGGTGTCTATGTGATTACATGGACAGGACACGTCTATGGAAGGAGAGATGCCGTCTGCAAATTGCTCGCAACAAACTACTTAATCAACGTCCTCCTGATGATATAGCTAATGCTAAATGGTATATTCAATGTGGTTATTGTGGGAAGCGTATCTCTGGAGATGACAGGAAGGAGTTACGTGGAAGGAAACTCGCTTCAATTCATCTCTCTACAGAGAAGAACGTGTCTACTAGTGGATCGTGCTGTCCCTCTTGTTATAAACCGCTTCCTAGGTGTGTTGTATGTCATAGACACATGGGATCATCTGCTGAACATGTGCCTAATGGCACAGGAGTGGACAGTAAACCAACTGATGACTGGATCACATGGTGTCAGACCTGTGGTCACTGGGGACATAGTAAACATTTGTCTGACTGGTTTAAAGAAAATACTTGCTGTCCATCTCCATGTTGTTCTTGTCAGTGCATATGGAATGATAAATAACAGCAACTTAATTGTACTTATTCAATGTTTATGATTTGATTGTAATTAGTATTTGAAATTATCAACATTTTATCTCTGGTGACTTTAAGCTTGATTTATAATTTACATATCATATGATCTAAGAATTTGTCTGGATTGGATTCAGGATTTGTCATGCTAATACATATGAACCCAATGAGGTATTTTGAAATATTGATTTGAAATTGCATACTAAACTTGAATTGCATGTGTGTGTTGTTTGCTTATCTGTCTGTCTGCTTTTAATTTGTTGTCCATTATGAAGAAAGTCCAACATTTCATTCCATAGCATTTCACTAATCCAAAGTAAATCCCAACCAAACAACTAGACTCACTAGAGGAATGCCTCAAATTCACCTGAATCAACATGTCTGGAATGTTTTGGAGAAAAGTACCTACTAACCGAAAGTATGTCTTAAGCCGAGTACGTGCTAATCTAGTTCTACTGTATTCTTATAATTATCGTTAATTATCACTAATTACACTGGTCAACGTTAATCAACCTTAGAATTTCTTCTTCTTTGAATTCGAACTTTTCCTAGCAATATTTCTATGTTGATTCCGAAAATGAATCCAATTTGCTCCAACATCAAAAACAACGAAATTAGCAAGATTTCATAATTCTTTTCCAGATACGAAAGGAGTTATCAACAACAAGGAAGAATTTTCAAACTATAGAGTATTTGTAATACATTATAGTTTAACTGATCATTTCGGAGGCCAAAAATAAACTTTAATACTATTTCGTAAAATTCTAGATTTTCTCACCAAAAAAGACCAGCTTCGCCCAAATATATACTTCTTACCAGTTTGAATTTAAATTTGAACATATAATTTATCGAAAATTTAGAACGATTGCCCTTGAGTACTTCAATATTCAGTAAAAAATTTCTGATGTTTTAGTAATTTTGTAATATTCCAAGTCACATATCATCAAATTGTGACGTGATGGTGGAAAACGGACTCTATTTTCGGAATCAGCATAGTTGATAACACATAACATAAATCTCTATTCAACACAGAAGAAAAATCAGCATTAAACAGCAGGTTCGGAGTTTAACCAGGGTTAATCAAACTATAGCATAATTTTTCTCCTTTTTGAAACTCAATTTTAGTATTATTTAATACATATATTTATTTGGAATGAATGCTAAAATTCTTACTAAATAACGTCCGGTTTTAAGTCAATTGTACGATTACAAATTTTATTTATGAAGACTTTGAATATTTACTGTGTTTATAATTTAATCAATTTAGAGTCTCAAACACAGTTTAGGTAGTTTACCCAATTAAATGAGGTTTAGCACAGTGCAATAACCAGTTTGGACCATAAAATAGGGATTAACCCAGTTTAACCCACTAAATGTGATTTAACCCGGTTTAAACTAGCCAGCCCTGTTGAACAGTGTTATTGGTAATTAATTTCTCTCTTTACCCTATCTGGAGTTAGAATACACCAAACCTAATTACCTAGAAACCTCCAAATTCAATGTAGATAGTAGATTCTAATAGATTTGAAGTGATTTTTAGCTTAATAAACACGTGTGCTAGTTCATATTATGATACAAATACAATTAATCCAAGGTGTTACCTACTTAGCTTATTATATGAAGTGTCTACACACATTTCCTAGCTGTGTGAATATAGTCAGATACAGGTGGGTACACCTGTATAGACAGGTAGAGCTGTATAGTACTAAGCAACAGACAGAGCTTGTAGGGAATGGTAACCTGATAGAGCGTACCAGGAATATTGGTATATCAGCTCATATTGACTCCGGTAAAACTACAGTCAGTGAACGCATATTGTTCTATTCAGGACGCATAAGCGAGATGCATGAAGTTAAGGGTAAGGATCATGTAGGAGCTACCATGGACTCTATGGAGCTAGAGAGACAGAGAGGAATTACTATTCAGTCAGCTGCTACTCAGGTAATACTCTTCTTTCTAACGGGATAGTAATTAAATTTGGGCATTCTGTCATTACGAAACTCTGTTTAATACAATGGCGGATCCCTGATTGTTCAAAGCGAGGGAAGTGGCTGAGCTTGAGCATAGCGAGCACTTTAGGGTTGTCCGAGGTAATTGGTACAAATATTTTTCACACAATAATACAACAATAGGCGGGCTCTACCCTACCCCTGGATCCGCCCCCTAGGATCATAAGCTTATCAGCTCTTTCTGTAAACTCCTTTACTTTAAGACTTATGTATATTGGAATTTGTATTTTTTCTAATTCAGGGCTGTTGTTTTAATAATTTCGTGTTCCAGGGGCGCCATTATTTTGAACCAAATATATATAATTGCTTAAGGACGGCGAGCCCTCCATGCAAACTTATAGTAGAGCAACAGAAGTAGATAATTCCCTAATGGCATGGACGATGTGCGACGTCCGTACGTCCGTCTGCTCTGCAGTGCGAAATCTAACAATCAGATTTACATGAAAATTTGTACACATATACATTTTGGTTCGGAGATTTGCACCGCGGGTATGAATTTTTCTAAAGTGAATATTTCACACCTTTTTGGTGATTAAACATATTCTCAAACCTTTCTATGTAAAATTAAAATCCATGTTAGAAATTAGGCTTCAACATGTTGGCAGGTGTAATTGGGTATGTAGGGTCTGATTTTGAGAGTTTTAGAGCTCGAAAGTAACTAATTCACAGATGTATCTTATGATTAATCATATTTTCACACCTGCATTTTATTCAAAATGAAGCTAGAGATTTCTTTTTAACCGCTAATCAGGGGTAGTCGAGTATGTAGATACCAATTTTGTCATTTTCAAGTCTCTCACTCAGTGATTAATCGTATGACTAATCGTATTTTCACACCCTTCTTGCACATATTTCAAATTGATGCTAGTGATCTTGTTTCAAAAGTTAGACACGAAGTAATTGCAGGATACGAAGGGCACTCGAAAAGTTTTGTCGTTTGTTATTAAACCACAAGTATTTTCTAATAAAATTATTTTATATGATTCTCAACCAGAATCTGACCTCACAAAACGCGATTTTAGAGCGATGATTTTAATTTTGTTCAAACTTGAGAAGAGCCGTTTGGAAATACGCGAAACTTTGCAGAAGCACTTCCCAAATATAGCTCCTTATTTGAGAACAGTAGAGCGATGGTACTCAGAGTTTATTCATGGAAATTTTATTCTTGAAGATGGTCCCCGTCCTGGTAGGCCCAGTATTACACACACGGTCGAAAATGTAGAGCTGGTGTTGGACGAAGTAACAAAAGACCCTCATGTTACTTACGCTCAGTTAGAACATGAAACCAAATTGTCATCGGGGAGTATAAACGTCATCTTACATAAAGAGCTTGGTCTTAGACAGTTATGTGCACGTTGGATCCCGCATTCTTTGTCGTCCGATCAGAAAAAGTGCCTAGTGGACTTTTGCAAAATTATGCTTAAAAGATTTGTTAATGGAACTTCTAGAGTTGTTTCTGAAATACTCACAGGCGATGAGACATGAATATACCACATGATCCAGAAACGAAGAGACAATCTAAGGAGTGGGTCGAAGAAGGTGGTTTACCTCCAACAAAGGTCCGGAGAATTAGATCAGTCGGAAAGCAGATGTGGGCGATTTTCTTTAGACGTAATGGATTTGTTGAAGGAATTGCACTTGAGGATAGGAAAACAGTCACCGCTGATTGGTATACCATAATATGTCTTCCGAAAGTATTCAGTGCTATAGAAAAACAACGTGAGAAGTCAGGTGTCCGAGGAATCCTGCTTCACCACGATAATGCTTCATCACATACAGCACTAAGAACTCGTAAGTTTTTAGAGAATTATAGGATCGGAACGCTACCCCACCCACCCTACAGTCCAGATCTAGCCCCTTGCGATTTTTGGTTATTCCCAAAGCTGAAAGATCAACTTCGTGGGAGGAGATTTTTCAGCAATGAAGAGTTGACCGGGGCACTTTTCTTAGCAATTGAGGAGATACCCAAAGAAGAATGGAAAATGTGCTTTAATACCTGGTTTAAACGCATCAAAAGGTGTATAGAGTGTCAGGGCAGGGCGAGTATTTTGAAAAAATGTGACCATATAATATGTAGTACCTATTATATAAGTATATAAACGACAAAACTTTTCGAGTGCCCCTCGTAGTTAATTAGAATGTTATAGATAGGATTTTAGGATAGAACATGAAGAAGTTCAGTAGGGAACTAATAATATTGAATATTCTGAAATATTTATCAGATCCAGGAGCCTCAATCGGGGTCTGGTGCATTGCAGCATCTACACGGAGGGTCAGGGGGCGTACCTCTCTGAAAAGAACAAACATACATAAGCCTAAGCATTACTACCAGTCTGCGGCTGAACATCTTTTTATACAATCGCATCACCATTGCATATATAATAGTTATGTATTGATATTTTCAATTTTATGTACAAAACTTCATTAGATATATTAAAGAATACTTGCAGCGGTTAACCAGTTAACCGCTATAACCGAAAAGGTTTAACCACAGCCTTATTTCAGTTAACCAACCCCAGTCCTGCATAGATTAACATATACAATCTCTTATATTAATCTATCCGCAGGGCTGTGTAATCTAATCAATTATTATAAGGTTCCTACAGTAAGCTCTTATTATAACCAAGCCGGATATAACGAAACTCCCGTTACACCAAAGCAATTCTTTGCCCTCAATAGCTTGAAAGTAATTGATTTTACTCCGCTCACAAAGAAGTACCGCTTAAAATGACATGAAACCGGGGTACCGAGCTCTTAGTTATAAAGCAAGTTTGTTGTATTTATAAACCATCATAGGCAACGCATACTTGCCAACTCTGAATTGCGGAATTTTCGTCGCCAGATTATTAGTACAAGTAAGCTTCACTTTCTTGCGCTCTGCGGCTCGCGAACACTTCGTGTCTGCGGGTACTCTTGTATTCTAATTAATATATGAGGCCGTTCAAACGTTACGTAACTCAAATTCCATAAATATTGACACCCCTCCCTGTGTACCGCTTTGGACCGTTTCATAATACAAAAAGAATGGGGCTGTCACACTTCACATACCACCAAGAAGGGGACGCCTCTTGTAGCGTAACGTAACGTTGGAACAGCCCCTAATATAAACAGTATAAATATAGAGTATATCCAGTACATATAAACCATTAAAACTACTCAAAGTAGAGGTTCTATAGACCACATTAATCATCCAGTCTACTTTGTGGAAGTGTTTTTGTGAAAGTTGTCTATATTTACCTGTTTTTCACGTTTGCCTTTGGCTATATTTCGCCATTTTGACGGTTTTACTAGTTGACATATATTCAACATACTTACATGTGTATTCCAGGAACATTTCATTAATATTCGTGGAATAATTAATTGAAAGATTTAGTTTTGATGTATTTATACTTTATTTATGTTAATAAAATGGTTAAATTTATTGGTCAATTAATAAACAAAAATAAACATAGTTACATATTTACCTAAAAGTAAACGAATATTCAGAATATGTTGTTTACAATAACATATTTGGACTCAGCATACTCGAATACCCAAGGATAGTCGTTGAAAACAAGATTCTAACTCAATTTTGAAATTTGTTTACGTTATGTACCTAAAGTAAACAATAAATTTACATATGATTAATAGAACATGGTGAAACATGGTGGACACGGTGAAAACTGTCCAAATCTCAAAATACACATACAGGCGTGCTCTAAACGGCTATACAGGGATGACACAGTTCGACGAATCCGAATTTCGCGTTTCAAGTTTCTCACTTGCACATTTATTGTTGTTTTATGAATATAAAGTAAACAAATTTCAAAATTGAGGTAGAATCATACTTTCAACGACTATCCTGGGGCATTCGAGTATGTTGAGTCCGAATACGGTATTGTAAACAACATATTGTGAAATATTTGTTTACTTTTAGGTACATAAAGTAAGCCCTGTTTGTTTGTCCTTTGAATACCTCGAGGCGCAATGCGACGAGCCAAAGGCTCGTATATATTATAGTGTATGGAAACGAATTTATCATATTTCTTCTCATGAAATCAAATGTCCCTCCCAGATCATAATTAGTATACCACAAATAGGCGACAGCTAGTACATAAATATTACAATTGGCTAAGACAAGGCGTAAAGTGAAAGATTGGCTTTCCAAACATTACTTCTTTACTCTTTAAATAGATATAATGTAAGCAATCTCTCTAATCTAATCCAATATTGTTCTCAATCTCAAGGCTGTTCTTATACAAGATAACCACTGTATGTATTCAATGTGTTCTCAATTATTAAGATTATATAATATGTATTTTAAATAGGTTGAATGGAAAGACCATTGTCTGAATCTGATAGACACTCCTGGTCACGTAGACTTCACAATAGAAGTAGAGCGAGCACTACGTGTGCTAGACAGTGCAGTGCTCGTCTTATGTGGAGTGGGAGGCGTACAGAGTCAGACTCACACTGTAGACAGACAGATGAGAAGATACCAGATACCACACTTAGCCTTTATCAACAAGCTAGATAGAACAGGAGCAGATCCTGACAGAGTTATCAAGCAGATGAAGGCTAAGTTAGGACATAATGCTGCTGCTCTGCATGTACCTATAGGTCTTGAGCAGAATTTCACAGGAATAGCTGACGTCATCAGTATGAAAGCTTACTACTTTGATGGAGCCTATGGAGAAGTAGTACGAGAAGAGTCTATACCTTATGACCTACAGGATATATGTGAGGCTAGATACTTAGAGCTGCTTGAGGCTCTAGCTAATGTGGATGAACAGGTTATTTAGCTGATTATATTTTTACAAGTGATTTTTCTGTGCTGTCTATAGTATACTCCAAAGAATTTAGAGCTACGCTTCGACATCTCAGTGCTTAATTATTGAAGCACGATCGGTCGTCACCTCTTCATATCGTAATGTGTTGTTGTAGCATCTATTTGTAACAGCAAGCTTCGTTGCTGCTACAAATATCTTTGTGGCAGTTAGTGCTGCTAGGTTCTCAATACGCAACTATGACTCTATGTATCTATCCAATAGCAATTACAATCAACGTACTTGTCTCTATTAATTGCGTAAACAAAAATATACTACGTATATTTATATTCATTGAATGTTATAGTTTTGAGTATATTAGTACTTTTAACTAAGTAGTGTACAGACTAGTTATACGAATACCTAGTGCTTCTCATATGGAAATAAATAAATGGGATTGAATATTTACTATTAACGGGGTGTATTGTGTCTCTCTAACTTGTAATTGTAGATTGGAGAACTGTTCTTGGAGGAGAAGTATCCTAGTCAGGAACTGCTAAAGAGCTCAATACGTCGGGCTACTATTAGCCGTAAGTTCGTGCCAGTAGTCTTGGGCTCTGCTCTGAAGAACAAAGGCATACAACCTCTATTAGACTGTGTACTGGACTATATGCCTAACCCTAGAGAGGTGGATAACTGGGCACGACTAGAGGATGACAATGGGAAGGTACAGAAGTATAAAATGGAAACAGACCCCAGTAAGAGTTTTGTAGGTCTAGCATTTAAAATAGAGATGGGACGTTACGGACAGCTAACTTATCTTCGCGTGTATCAGGGTACATTGAAGAAAGGAATGTGGTTACTCAATACGCGTAGCAAGAAACGTATACGCGTGCCACGTAGTGTGCTGATGCATGCTGACAAGATGCAAGACATACAAACAGCTGAGTCAGGGGCTATATGCGCTATGTTTGGAGTAGAGTGTAGATCTGGTGATACCTTTGTTTCTGAAGAGTCTCCTCCCTACAGTATGGAGTCTATACATGTTCCTGAGCCAGTTATATCACAGGTATGTATACTCTGCTTAGTAGCAATTATCAAATATATATTGGAGATATATACGGTTTTAGGAACATATTATGATTCTATTATCAACGCTCTCAACTCTCAAGATTTCAGGTTCACACTGCCTACTAAATCCTTGGTCTTTTCATTGAAATTGATACTAAATCCTAATTGTGAAATTTCACAAATCTCACGATTTATTTTGAAGTTATCTGCAGGTTGAGAACCCTTTATTATGCTTACAAGAACATCAATTGAGGGCAGCATACACAGATATTCTTATAACCAGCATGAATTATATAGGGGAATATGCCAATTGTTTCTAGAATTATGTTCTTATAGCCCATTTGTTCCCACCCAATGGTGCAGCGGTCAAGCAATTTCATGGACCGGACCGACCCAAACCGATGGACCAGTCTGGACTGATATCATAATCCTGGTTTCGTGTTCAGCCACCTTAAAGTTTTTGCAAGTTTGGGCCGGTCAACATATGTCCGAAAGAATTGGCAAGTATGCGACTATAGATTTGTATAATGGCTCAGTATTAAATTCTGACCCTATTAAACGGAGTCTCTGTATAGTTAGACTGTATCAAACTAGGCATTGAAGTTAAAGTTTGAAAGTGAGAGCAAGAAGCTATCGAGAGGTCTGTGGAGGTTCCAGCTGGAGGACCCCACCTTCCGAGTGGAATACAACGAGGAGAGTAGAGAAACAATAATATCCGGCATGGGGGAGCTACATCTAGATATATATGTGCAGAGATTACGTAATGAGTTTGATTGTCACGTTAACAAGCAGAATCCACAAGTAGCATATCGTGAGACTATCAGTGACTCTATAGAATTCAGTCATATACACAAGAAGCAGACAGGTGGTGCTGGACAGTACGCCTCTGTAAAGGGGAGACTGATACCCCTCCTAGGAGAAGACAACCAAAAGGTAATATTTGATGACAGGACAATTGGTAACAACATACCTCGGGAGTTCATTCCTGCTATCGAGAAGGGATTCATGGATGCGGTAAAACAGGGTGTGTACATCGGACAGAAGATATCCGGTATTAAAATGATGCTAGATGATGGGAAGGCTCACTTAGTGGACTCTAGCGAGTTAGCTTTCCGTATAGCGTCTAGAACAGCTGTGCAGAATTCAATGAGAGAGATAGCAGTACCAAGAATACTTGAACCTATCATGACAGTAGAGATATCAGCTCCCGTAGAGTTCCAAGGAGAGATACAAAATACTATAACTAAGAAGAGAGGGACGATAACAGGCACTGACTCTACAGAAGGATACTTCATATTAGAATGTGAGGTACCACTCAAGGAAATGTTTGGATACTCTACTACTCTACGGAGTATGACACAAGGGAAAGGAGAGTACAGTATGGAGTTCTTAAGATATGACTTTCTCCCGATAATGATACAGGAACAACTCATGGCTGTGTATCAGAAAGAATTGGAAGAGAAGAAGAAATGAAATATGAAAATCTAACTATTTAGGTCAATTTTGCAGGTAATTATTATACACAAAATATCTCGAATGCGATGAGTAAAAATTTCAATGATTTAATTCAAAATAAAACAAACGATAACACACATAACACTCAATGCATTCTAAATTTACAAAGAATCCAATTCAGTTTATTTACATATATAAAGGAATAAAACACAGACTCATAGCATCATGTCTCTCCAGTCGAACTTCTTATTAGGTCCGTGTATCAGTGTGTTGAAAGGTGGCGGAGTTAGTTTCCATCCTCCCTCCGCCTCCTCCAGCATACAGCATCCTGCATACGGTACCTGCTGTGTGTATTGTGTCAGTTCCTGCGCACTCCTAGGTAGCTGTCCGATTAGCATCCTACTCAGTGCGTCAAGAGACCCCGCATGAGCTAGTATTAGAACATCACTAGCTGTATTACTAGGGATATAATGTATTATCTTCCTGATGACGTCATAACTCCTCCTATAATAGTCATCTGCTCTCTCCTCCAGTGACAAGTTATTCGGGTGCTCAATATACTTGTAGCTTCTATCTACATTCAGACCGCTGATTAACAAGTCCTCTGGCTTCATCCAGTCTGGTATCTTCCCTCTAGCCCATGCCATCCACTCAAACAGTCCTGGTTCCACATTAATCCCTACACTTCTCTCTGCTCCTATTCCCTCCAGGATATGTTGTGCTGTCTGTACACATCTAAGAGATGGAGAGGAGAATGCATGTGTTATCCTAACTCCTTCGTCCCTCATTCCCTCCCCGGTTATCCTAGATTGAAACTGTCCCATCATGGTAATTGGAGAATCTTTATTGTACTTCTCAGGGCCTCCTTCTCTCTTCGGCAAGCTAATAGGCATATTTAAGTTCTTCCTTTCATAGTTACCTTCTTTGTCAAACGAACACCGTATCCAATTCTGTCCGAAGGTAGCATCAACTCTTTCCGCATGCCTGAAGATAAATATCCTGTTTGGTCCCTGTGGCTTCGGGACAGGTGAGGGAACAGATTGCTGAGTCTTAACGTGTGGTTTATCTACCCTCTTCACTTTAGAGTAGACATGAGACTTGGCTAGCAGGTCATCTGACTGATAGGCGGTCTGAGCTTCCTCATACTCGTGAGCTTGTTTCTTCTTCAGGGTCTTTCTGAACTGAGGGACTACTTCATTCTTGTTGTATAAGTAACAAGTCCTGGAGGTTATACAAGTATTATTACGATAATAATGTTATCGTATTTCTTATCAGTAGAATAATCTCTTCCCTCACTTACTAGTGTGTGGAATAGCTAACTAGGAATACAGTATAAGCTATATTTCAGTAGGCGATGATTTATGACATTTAAATTGTAGAATACAATTATTTAGTATCCTCCAGTAGTAATTACTAATATTAATCGCCTACCTCGTATACTCATGGGAGCACCAATTCGAAGTTGTAACACAGCAAGTGTTCGCAGAATATATGATGTTATGAAATCTTATCCAACCTGGTTCATAGTGTCAAATTTTCTGAGTTGGAATAATATAGAATTTAACTAAGCTAATCAATGTGGTATATACTTGCACTTAGGAATTATTCTAATTACAGTTATAGTTTGTGTAATTCTATTTATGTATTGTACCTGTGTAACACCCAGCAGTCAGATTCAGGTGCTACTTCTACATAATTCCCTGGAAATAATCCAGTGAGTCCTCTCTGCCATGAAGTACCATAGAACCAGCCTTTACTCGTGCCTCTTTGCAAATCTAGTTCTGTCATAAACACATAATCTTCCTTCAACAACTCCAGATCCTCCTCCTTCTGTCGGGAATACTCGTATATTACCCGATATATCTAAACATAATGTAATTAATTCTGGATATTAATACGTATGCAGTTAGTAGTCAAAATTGAAGTATATGCCCTATTATTAATAAACTCAATTATAGTTCGGCTGATGTAATACGGAATAACAATGTGCAATGTTCCGATCTTGTTGACGGTACCTGAACGACAAATCAACAGGCAGGGGTCTAATACCCGTCTTACATGACAGCACAATGCCCCTGTAGTATAGCACCGTTTCTGATGATATTAATGTCTAATACTTGTACTATATACATTACAGTGCTTATCGCTCGTAAGAATTAAGAACACCCTTGGGAGTAACAAAATATGTTCTATAACAGGTATCAATTATACAAGAGGATATGTAAACCGTGTTCCCGAGGGTGGTTCTTATACTTGATATGTTCTTATAAGCGATAAACATTGTATATCAATCCCTAACAATGCTATTATCATCAATAAATGAATAGTAAGTACTATAGTTAAAATAAATACAAACTAATTAACCGAATCGTTTCCACCAAGCGTACAGTAGCGTAATACCGAGAGTCTACTGTATGTATCAATAAGTCTATAAATTCAGTGGTAGAATATTCTCGTAATATTCACCATTAATGCTATTGATAACGTTCTTTATCATTTCTTAAGACAATGTGTAGGATAATTCGATAATATTATATCACTTTTGGTTGGGAAATCGCTTTATCCAGCTCTACTACCCGAATCAAGTTTCGCCGTTGGAAGACTATCATAATTATTGGAATACGTAGTATTAAATATTCTAATGTAATTTTTTTCAATCATGTAGCTACTGAAACAGTGAAACTAAATTTGCAACTAGTGCTTCGTCTACCACGTTATACAATTAAACATTGAGTCTCCTGCAAATTGAATAATTATAAATCAACTACTGTGGAAACTCGTTAATACGAATTTCCGGATAAGATGAACGAATATTTACACAAAGTCAGGTTCCTACTATGGTTTTCCAATTGATATTACTCCGGTAAATACGAACGCGAACAAATTTTGACCGTCCGTTGGTGTTCGTATAAGCGCGGTTCCACTGTATGTATATAAGTAATGACAAAATACGCTGCACAAGTACGTCCTGCCAGAGTCTTGTGGAACTGAGATGAATTTATCAATAAATTGTGAAATAATGCGCTCATAAAATGACTGAGCAAATAAGACCTGATAAGTTAATCATAAGCATCCCCCACACTTCTAGATTATTCAGAAATATTACAAGTAGTTATTTGAATAGATGAGTCATTTAATTAATCACTATCTAATGTGATCGAATACAAATTTCAATGCTAAATCATCATTGAAATTTGTATTCGATCACATTTTCTGACCGTACTACGAACTGGTTTATCAATTCTTTATTCAATTTTAGAAAATATTCTAAACCATGTTGTAGGTATGCGTCGGTCCGGGCCCAAACTCGGCATGTTGCGACCTCAACTATCTATTAACCAAAGAATCAATATATTTACTCAAGTACGTACCTCAAATAAAATTGTATGTATCTCTGCAAAGAATCGTTAGATCCCAGTGGTTTTATGGGGGGCTGATTTCATCGAGTTTGTCTAAAATGGTTTAAATTCAATAGGGAGCGCCCTCCACTTCGTTTTTTGGCAAAGCACCATACACCAACCACTGGTAGATCCCAAATAATTTCAATCTTCTCATTAGATTTCAGGATTCGCTAAAATCTTATGCTAATTAAATAAATATTCATGAATTAGTTACTGTTAGGTGTATTGATAGTCTATAATATGATCTAGCAATACGTATATACTTGTATATTTAGAGATAACTTGTATGTATACTAAATTTCATGTACTTTCAATGATGCAAGATACGTCTGAATATTATTACCCCCAACTTGCTTTCACAGGAAACCTCTACCATTATTAAATAGTCATAATTGCTCAAGTCTATTGAATTTCTCTTTCATTAATGTATAGTTATTCCAATTGCTCAACTCTTCTCCATCATGATAACATACAACTCTTAAAGTAATTTGTCTCAAATTACTATCTGCTCGAGTATAAATATAGCTTTTTATCGGATTTGATAATTCTCTTCATTTTAGTTAGGATTAGATTTTACTATTATGGCCTGCGCTACGATAAAACGATCTATTGATTTGTCTTTTTACGGAGATACAGACTCCAGCTCTCCCTCCCACAAACGCTCAAGATGCTCCTCTTTAGCTGGACTGTCTCCCTGGAGAAGTGCTGCTGAGAAGAGAAGAAGAAGGATCCTCCGTTTCCGACAGAACGAGCTGGATACTTGCGAGAGTCCAAGAAAAACCACGGACTATATGCAACTCTTTCCAGAGACTGAATCTATTGATAGCGAGGAATTTATACGTATCAACTTACAAGACGAAGTAAAACGATTAAAACACAGAAACCAACTATCATTTGGTCCTTCTACATCGCATCAATTACCCACATGTACCCCTCTAGTTGCCCCTACCCCCCATCACTCACTATCCGTAACTAATCCCCCTCTCACCAGCATTAATTGCCACACACCTCCAGCAACCTCATCTCGTGACCAGCCACTATTCACTCTGAAACAGGTAGAGACCATCTGTAGTCGACTGCTACATGAGAACGAGGAGAAATTGAGGGAGCAGTATGGCCAGGCTCTGTCTGAGAAGCTAAACGAACAATATGTCGCATTTCTCAAATTCACACAGGATAACATACAGAAACAGTTCTCCAACACAACTTGCTCCTACATTATGTAGTAGCCTATGAACAACATATTTTACGTTGATTTATGATTAAAATGTGTCTTAAATTGCAATCTTAAAGCAGACCTTCATATCACGTTATTTTAACACTTTATATTCATTAATAATTTACTAATTGTATGTATCATCACGATATTATTGCTGGTGGACTAATCGTGTGGACTTCAATTCAAATTACTTATACTGGTGATGATATAATATTTATTGTTTTAACACTTGTAATCTGTTATTATGAAATAATTTTAAGTGTAAATGTATCATAATTAAATAATTGGCATACAGTCAACTCCAGTTATATCCAGTCACTATCACATCGCTTTGAAAATTGTTAAATCCTTTCCTTGACAACGGACAAACACACACACACACACACACACACACACACACACAATCGAGTTTTAATAATATAGACTGAGCCGCTTCGCTTGCGAACACTTTGTGTTCGCATGGAACTTGGCACTTCGTGCCCGAATCTGGCAAAGTATAAAATTGCAAAATGAATTAATATATATATATATATTTCAACTATTTGTTTACTTTATGTTCATAAAAACAACAACTTTTCCATATGATAAACTTGAAAATGTGAAATTCAGATTCAGCGTACTTTGTTACCCCAATATAGCTGTATTAGAGAATAAAAGGACTCATAAACTCCAAATATCTATCGTACGATTGTACAGGTCTGACTAAATTGTTTGCCTACAAATGTAGAGACGGGTATTCTTTGCAGAGTAATTAGTCGTTTAGATGTTTTTTTCAAAGAAACGAAAACAAATTCAATTGACAAAGATCTCACTCGAATTAATACGAAAGACAAGGGACAGTCGAAATGTGTACTCAATAATACTTAATGTTATTTATACTAACTGAAGCAGTGTTTTTATTCAAAATACTAAAAACTAAAATATGATATTCCATCCTGCGTAAACATTCAATTCTTGAGAAAAAGATGTCGGATGGAATGTATTACGTCATTTACAAGTGGCCCCTACGATGCGATGCTTAAGGATTAGGACACGTGTCCGGGTTACACCCTTAGTGATGCCCCTGGTTACTGGGACACATACTATCTAAGTTTTTTAAACGCATTTTTGATAAAATAAAGCAAAATAATTGTAATATTACGGCTGCCATTATCACTACGGTATACCCAATAAAATATTATTGTTAATTGACGGGGACTTTACTGAAGTAACTTAAATAGCACTATACCGATATCTACAATATGCTATAGCAATATCTGCATCTGCTAGCCCTATATGATGGCTGGTGAATTGGTTAGAGCGGATAAAATTTTATTTGGAGGAAACATATTCACTCTCGAAGAGTCTTATCCCAGTGTAGAGGCTGTGGCTGTAACTGGTAGTAAGATATCAGCTTTGGGAAAACTATCTGACGTAATGCAGTATGTAGGAGAGTCAACTGAAGTTATTTTCCTGAACAATAAATCTCTCTTCCCCGGATTCATTGAGGCACATCAGCACGCTATATTAAGAGCTGTACTATCTAGTAAATGTATAGACATTGGTGCATACCACTTCAAATCAGCTGATGACATAATACATAGAATTAGTAGCGAGGTTAATAAGGCTATAACAATTACTGAGAATAGTCTGGTACCTGTATGCTGTATTTTCTATGGATGGGATGCTGAATTATTTCCTAATCTTCCTAAGTTAAGTGCCGACTATATCAATTCCAATTTCTCTGCATTAATACCTATTATCATATCAACACAGAGTTTCCACTGTTCTTGGGTTAACCATAGAGTGTTTGAATTGATTGACCCAGAGATCTGTAAGGTAAAGGGAGACAAATACTCGGGTAAGACAGGGGATCACTTTACTGGACAGATTATAGACGGTAATATTAAGTTAATCTTCAATGTATTATCTCTGTCAGAAGATGAACAGAGGGATGCTCTATGGAGCACTTGGTTAGATTACTCTTTTCGAGGCTTCACAACTGTAACGGAGTTAGCATACATACCTAATGAAAATACGGACAGACTGATTAAACAGATTGCTATGAGAGAGGATTGTCCGATACGAATAGCATTGTATCAAGGAATAATGGGGGAGGAGAGAGATGAAGAAATTCATAAGTTAGATTCCCCAAATCCTGACAAGCTCTGGATAGCTGGAGTTAAATTATGGGCAGACGGGTCACCACATACAGGAACAGTGGCAACACGAGAACCTCTGTTGCATACATCACTAGCTGAACCCCTATCCTTCCCTCCTCCCCCTAATTACGGTGTCTTGAAGTATGAAACCAGTCTCTTACGAGATAAGATAGAGCATTACCATAGACTAGGTGTACAGATAGCTGTACACACACAGGGAGAGAGAGCTATTGAGCAAGTATTGAGGATATACGAGACATTAACTTCAGGGAATAGTATTGATAGTAGACACAGGCTAGAACACCTGGGTCTAGCTACAGAGCAGCAGCTTACCCGTTGTGGGAAGATTGGAGTAGCTCTATCTTTATTTGTTTATCATTTGTATTATTATGGTAGAACTCTTAGCGAATACATATTAGGCAGGGAGAGAACTAATAGATGGGCACCTCTAGCATCTGCTATAAAATACAATAGATATATATCTATACATCAGGATAGCCCTGCTATATCAGGACCTCCATTACCTCTCATCAACATGCAGACAGCTGTGACTAGATGTGAGAAGGGGAAAGAACATGTATTTGGACAGGATCAGTGTATATCAGTTCATGAGGCTATTAAAGCATATACAATAGGTCCTGCTTGGCAATTGTTCATGGAAGAAAAGATAGGCAGTCTTAGGGTTGGGAAATTCGCAGATTTTGTCATTTTATCAGAAAATCCTTATTTGAAGTCCCCTCGAGATCTGGAGCATATCAAAATTGTGGAAACTTATTGTGGCGGTCGTTGTAATAAGAACAGTAATGTTACTGTCTTAAATATTCATAAATTTAGTATTTTAGGCCATTTAAAGTAAAGCACTTGATTATCATTATGATTTTCTAGGAAATCGGGGCTACAGTATATTATATATTTATTTCTATTTGTATTAGATTGTATGTAGATGTTAAATATTCACTTTGTAACGATAAAATACATGAATTATTGTCCGAGCGGATATGACAAACAAATAATATTTTCATGGCCTTAGATACTGTTAATTCTTTATAAGATAAATCATAGACTACTACATAACACAGATAGGAAAGTAGCCGAGCAACGAATAAAAAAGAGAAGTCATTTGTATAATCTCATAAAAGTTAAATTAACCCTTCAAATTTGTGAATTGAACTTTTTAGGGTTAGAAAATGTAAGGAATCAGTTAAGACTACCTAAAAAGTTCAAACGGTAATCCTTCATCTCGTTTAGGCGCATTCAAATCACGACATCAAAATTCACACAAATCCTCATCGAAAATAGAATTTTTTTACTTTTTGTAATTCTTGTATTTCAATGAATTAATGTCCTCTATTTATTCATATGGTATAAAGAATTAGCACGTTTTCTTTAGAATAGAATTCGGATCACATCTTCAAATCATATTTTGATAAATATATTATTTTCATTTCTATGGTATAATTCAGAAATTTTTCTTCAATAAACTATCTTTAAACATGAATTTAACTTTGTGTGAAGAACATGTACGAATTCAAACAACATTAGCATAAAGTTAAATAAAATACATTTTTTACAAAAATATTTGAGAAAATAGTCAAATTATATAAATGCTAACGTCATCGCATAAATGGCGCCTAAACGAGATGAAAGATGGCCGTTTGAACTTTTTAGGTAGTCTTAACTGATTCCTTACATTTTTAACTTTTATGAGATTTTTTATATAAATGGCCTCTTTTTTATTCGTTGCCCGGCTACTCTCCTATCTGTATGATATAGTAGTCTATTAATAAATTTATATTAATATTTCGGATGTTAAAGGTTTTATACAAAATTTCTTAAAATAACTAATTTATTTTTCGCTAACAATTTCTTTATTTTACATATAATTTTTAAGACTAGCATAGCTTAATACATTAGTCAGTTTGTTATAAGTTTTATACAAATATTATTCAATTTACTATTAATATTATTATCATTCTCTTATCAAGATTATCTACATAGTTTATATATTACTTATTTTAAAATTTTGTAAAATTAGCATTTATTATATTACATTGTGATAACAAAAGAAGATAAATTGGATTCGATGACTCAATCTAATAGAAAAAATCTCTCAACACAGCTCTACATCGTGAGAAATTGTTTCTCTGTTGATAATTTGTAAATTACATTAATTCATGTCAAAATAATTATGATCAATATGACATGCATTGGCAACCAAATTAACTAGCTTATGAAACAGATTTGACATCTATCAGATAATATTGTCAATTAATGTCAATTTCAATAAATCATTTGTATAAAATGGAGAGAAAGTTACCAATAATATCAAATCAAAACAATCACAATCAACAATACAAAACTTTTCATGTCTCGACAAACAAACAACTATTCTCCCTTCAACAACTACTTTGGATTAGCTGACGTCATAACTACAGTGACTGTCTCTACAATTCAATCAACCTTAAACCCACTGGCTGCTCCGTTTGTACCAACGGAACTTGTATTAACTGATACAGATACAGACTCTGATGACTCTCCTATCCTTAGCTCTATTCAATACTCTCTGTGTCTACAGAGACAGAGAGCTGCGCTCAAGAAGGATGAGTACGCTAAGGTTCGATTCTGTGTCTTCTGCCAGAAGAGTAAGAGATGTGTACCTATTCAGAAGTCACATCGTCTTAGAGACTCTATTGGTAGAGTGGAATGTCCTTATCTGAGAGAAACTGTGTGTACTCAGTGTGGAGCTACTGGGGATGATGCACATACTCTCAAGTACTGTCCAGTTGGTCAGCCAACTATATACTTTACATAATTTTTACGCATTCTTATTAGGTATTATTCTGCATTGCATTTACATTAAATAAAATGATTATTTCTTATAAGTGTCCTACCTAAAAAACTATTTCCTGTATAATATACTAAATCCCATCGCTGATCCCCAATGCGCATTTTTACACGCACCAGAAATAGTATATATGTATTATTCAAATTTATTACAGATATTATTAAATGGAGCTATTGAGTATAGGACTGCTATCACTAGTAGCACTATTATGGGGAGTTACTAACCCACTACTTAGATCAGCAAGCAGTGGATTAAACAATAACAAGAGTACATCTATCACTGGTCAGGTAGGATCAGATCTATGGTATCTACTGACTAATATTAGCTACTGGTTAGTGTTTGGAATTAATCAGCTGGGATCTCTCCTCTTCTACTGGACCCTGGGGAGAGTATCCATCTCATCAGCTGTTCCATTAGCTAATGCTGGTACTTTAGTAGTAACTCTACTAACAGAGGAGTGTATTGGTACACGAATAAACAGACTATATTCTTATGTAGGAGTAGTATTTGTTGGTATTGGTATATATCTATGTGTGTTATAACAGAAGTATTAATTAACACAAAGATACAAGATATTCCCTCCTGTACAAGCTATTATAAATAGTTATTGATATTTCAGATCGGCCGAAACTGATTGTTAGCACATTCGAGTTAGTCAGTTAACAAAGAGAAAAGATATATCAAAGCCCAAATAACAGAAAGGTTAAACTGGTAATAGTTGGTTGTGATGTTAACAGCATTTCACTATCCTTGTTGCTATTTGGGGTTGATGGGCACAAGTTGCCCAGCAGTTTGAGATTCATACTTGCCAATTGTCCAGATTTATGAGTGACTTTCGCTATTTGTTACTCAGGTTGGCAAGTATACATATTGACACAGACACACAGTGTTTGTTTACTTGTATAAATAAATTTAGTATTGTTTAATAATTATCAATATTAACCGGTCGGGTTACTGACCCAGGGGTTTATCCATCTCTGCAAAACCACAGTAAAATTAAAATAGATAATATATCTATACTACAGGCCTTATTTGGTATTTTAATAATTATAAATAACCTCGGAGTTGGCTAGTCTTGGATCTCTAGAATATAACCTCATCTCCCAGTTAGCTGGAGCCTGGTAATTAATCTTCTTACTCAGCTGATCCAGTATTTGTCTGTGTTCTTGTAAGAACTTAAATGCTAGCGTTAAGTGTAACTGTTTCTTATGAGGTTCTACCTCAATATCTGTAGACAAGATATTAGCTAATATCACAATTAAACATATTATACAGAGATACAGTTCGAAACAATTACATTACTATTTTTGCATTGAGGGATAATTTGGGCATGGCTCGGGCAAGTTTGAGCCTTGAACGAAAATTCACACCTATGACAAAATTATGACGTCACCTTTTGTGATTATTGAAATTTCATTATTGGCATTGCTCAGCCAATATACATCATGGATAATACACACTATTAGACATTTATATTATTAAGATACTAATATCAATTCTCCAAAGCAGCTATTGTCGAGGCGCATTACGTCGGGAAACGATCTAGAAAGTCAAGCGGGCTAATTATTGAATAATTCATCTCAATACATCAAGTATTACATTGTATGTTACCTAATTTGGATACTTCGCTAGCAAAGTCACAGAGCATATTCTTGAACCAGTCAGCAGTTTTGTCATCTAACAGAAGCCCAAAATACTTATCCGATTTGTAAGGTTGTAGGTCGAATTTCTTAGGTGCTGAAGCGAGGAATTTGTCAAACTTCTGTTGCAGCAAATGGACACATGTTGCCATTAGAGAATCTTTGCACTAAAATGATTATTTTGTTACGATAACATATCTCTGATCATTAATTCATACGCAGTAGATACAGTATTAATTGCCCCTTAATTTTTAAATGCAAGTAAGATGAAGGAGTTAATATTTCTCGATATTACGGTTTAATCCTAAGATAATCATTACAATATCTAATCTCATTGAAATTGATATTAACATAGGTTTTGTTAGGTAAGGTGCCTAGATGCTCTCAACTGATGAATCATAAATTAGAAAATTACATATACGTATAATTGTATATGATCCCTATAGAACTGGCTCAAATTATACACCTCACAAATTTTCGCTCAAACATTGCATTTTTTCCGTTTTTAGCCAGTAATATTAGCATATTTTATTCTAAAATTTTCAAAATCATTTCAACCTCACTCCTAACACTGGTGATTATATAACTATCTCACAAAAACCCTCAGTTGGCCTTTTAACCTGTCAGGGCGAAAGAGAATCGTCTGAGCTGTCGAATGGAGCTATCGCCAGGCCTGTAGCTCCAAAATGAGTTATTCACGTCAAAAAATATTTTGTTGGAATTTTGAGTTTGTTCGAGCTTTAAACGTGACTATCAGTTTTGGAGCTACAGAGATTTTGTGATATAATAACCAAAGTTAGGAGTGGAGTCGAAATTTTTTTGAAAATTTTCTAAAATGTGCTAATATTACTAGCTGAAACGACGAAAAATGCAATATTTGAGCGAATGTTTTGCGAGGTGTATAATTTCAGCCATTTTGGGACAGAATTAGAACGTTCAATCCCCTTTTTAAAATTTCAAATATTCACCAGGCTCTAAATTCAATTATATTTAATCTTTAATTCAATTTATTAGCAATATTTGATAAGTGAAAACATGCAGCAAGCTTCAGCACCCGCCACAACAACTAAACTAGCTAAGGTTATAAAAGTGATCGGGAGAACTGGTAGTCAGGGACAGTGTACACAGGTACGTGTGGAGTTTGTGACTGACACGACAAGATCTATAATCAGGAATGTCAGGGGACCTGTGAGAGTAGGAGATGTGCTATGTCTCTTAGAGTCTGAGAGGGAAGCTAGAAGATTACGTTAGATCTGTATTTGAATTAGATTATAGAATAATGTTATTCTTGTTGGAGTCAGGAGTATAGTTATTAGTAATAATTAGGATTAAATGAATAGCAAAATATTGTGTTTTTGGTTATATAGAGGGTATGTAGTGATTGTACCCTCTCAGTCTCACCTACTGTTCGTCGGTTGTCAGGGAAAGGATTTATGGTATGCCTTTTGAAATTGAACCCTTCAATTCTGAGATGTTGCAAAACAATGCAATATAAATATCAAGTTTACCAAGAAAGTAAAACAAAATTCAAAAAAGTTTGAATTTAAAAAACTTGAGTATGCTGAATCTGATTTTTGCACTTTTGACTGAACCATATGAAAATTTATTCGTTGTTTTTTGAATATAAAGTAAACTAATAATTGCAATCTCAACATACTCACAGAGACTTGCTCTAAACAACTAAACAACTATACATAGGCACTGTTGCCATACTGGCATTATAAATATATGTGCTAGATCTGGCATAATTCGATGAAAAGAAGGAGGTACGATACCAGTGAAACCTGCATAAACCGACACTCGTTGCGACATGAAAATTTGGTCGGATTTATGCAGGTAAATTTGTATTTTAAGAAGCTCTTTCAGATGCGAAATACAGTCGAATTATAGAGATCTGTTGATAATATTATGAGGGGAATGCTGCAAATTACCAACACATTGTCATCTTGTTACGTGTTCAATTATACCCAAGTACTTAAATTCAATGAAATGTAATCGAATATAGAACAAACAAAATACGACATTCCCCGACTTCTTTAATTATTAAACGCTCGAAGCGCTGTCCCAAGTCTTGAATCCTATTGAGGACTTAATTTCTATGTCCCGTACATCTACACTTTTCGGGACCGTCACGTCACGTAAATTCGGCACGGCCCTTGCTGGTAATTTGAAGCATTCCCTCAAAATATTATAGATGCTGAATATCCATGGTAATATAATACGTATGGGGCGCATGCATTAGTCCAAATTCGTATGTATACATTAGACCAAATTTCATATGTTTGCGTTAGTCCAAATATCAAAATCGGTATTAGTCCAAATTTTTAGTGATCGAATGGATGTATTCACGGGAAAAATTAGTCGCGAGGATATATAGTCATTTACTTTTGTTGTTTTGAATCTAAACATGCCTCAAAATATTATACAACAGATCTTCGGATTATACAGGTGTCGGTTTATGCAGGTTTCACTGTACTGTGAAAGCGCGAATACATTATAGAAAACTTACAAGGTGCAATCACAATTCCTTACACCAATTTTGCCACTAATCCATGGTATATCCCGTTTCATAAATATGAAATATTCTGCCAAGGACGTCGCCACGGTGGAGGCATAGGAGACAATGCCCCCCAGCTCTAAAATGTTAATTAGGCTCGAAGTGTTGCTTGTGAATATTTGTATATTCGCTAATCTGTGTTTGCGTCAATTTCTCAAAACATTATGAACATCTAATACCATATCTGAGATACGTCCTCTTATATATGAATACGGACGTTTATTGAACACCCCCCCCCTCAATTTTCAGCATTTCTTATATGACCGGATCTGTTACTTTAAATATTTTTCTACACCATTGCCGAAATGCGAGCTATTTATGGATCTAATATTATCCGGTCTATATTGTCAGACTTTAGTATTCGAGTTATGACGTCAAACACCTTTCCATGATTGGTGGTGTTGTTGAACATGGATCATAGAATATTTGCTGTATTTTATTTATAAGATACAAGTTGAGCATAATCAATTATGGAGTGGTAATGTCTGTTTACTTATTGTACAGAACATATTTTAGTAATGAATAAAGAATCTGAATCACTTAGATCTGAGTTTTCAGAATCAGTTACTCTGTAGTTAGAGTAAGTGGTATACATAATCACTCAAAATCTGTGGTTAAAGGACATTTAGATTGTGTTTGACGTCCTAACTCGAATATTAAAGTCTGATAATATAGACCGGATAATATAAGATCCATAAATAGCGCGGTTTTCGAAATGGCGTATAAAATATTTGAATTACCAGATCTGATCATAAAAGAAATGTTGAAAATTGAGGGGGGTGTTCAATAAACTTCCGGTATTAATGTATAAGAGGACGTATCTCAGATATGGTATTAGATGTTCATAATGTTTTGAGAAATTGACGCAAACACAGATTAGCGAATATACAAATATTCACAAGCAACACTTCGAGCCTAATTAACATGTTGACCAAAGTAATTTTGATAAAAATATGTAAAATTAGAAATTGAGGAAAATTTTTCTGACCTCAGAGAGGTTAGTAAATCGCCATTTCATACGCACAAGACATTGTATTGCACAATTCATTCATTATTCCGCGTTTATAATTTTTTCGTAATGATTTTACACCGGGGCATGCCTCCTTGATTCAAATTGCAAACTGTAAAATTTCTGCTCGCTTTGCTCGCATCTTACCCTAAATAACAGGTAGACCCCCGATTATCCGAACAACAGCAGGGAGAACATTTGTTTTCTGAAGATTGTTCGAATTTCATTTCAAAAGAATGTTTTATTCTACTTTTGGTTTTCGGATCGTGTGACCATATTAGGCCCAAATTGTAATAAATATGCATTCAATATACGAAATTACAAATTCACAATTTCACATATGCCTGTGTGTTGTGAATTTCATATAGGAAAATACACTATTTAAGTTATCCGAACACCAAAATGGAAAGTTTATGACGAAGGTGTTCGGATAATCGAGGGTGTACTGATACATCTTGTAAGTATTGACCTACGAACTTAAGTATTATTTTTCCATTATTTCCCTGATCAAATGTATATATATCTAATCTAATACGCAAGGCACAAAGTCAATCGGAAATTATTCCAAACTAAATGTGTATTTCGCAGTTATGAGAAATTGTTTCAATATTCAAACCTACGTGAGAGTAGAAAGGTAATTAATGTGGTAGCAATTATCAGGGACGGATGCGCTCAATAATTCAGTATTTGTTGAAATTCTTAAAATGTAGATTTGCTCTCTAGTAGAATTTAACTAGTGAACAGCAGGTATCACAATAATATGACAAAATATTACTATAGCCGATTTTACTTAAGTGATGATGAACTTTGGGATGGCCAGCAGGACTTTAAATCCGATAAGGTGTATCCAAGACTTACGAAATCATTCACGGGCTTGCTCAGACCCTCCGAATCTAGTGACAGCCCCTGCTCTATACAGGAGACATCTCATCACTTCACTAGTTCACATATCGTAACTCAGAAGAGAACTGTGAGAGATAAATTAAAATTCCTTCATAAAAAGTTGGATGATAAATAAGAGAGCATTATACAAAGTCTGGACAATAAAAGGAACTCTCATAGACATCCTCATGCTGATCACCTAGACAACCTACACAGGACTAGAGTAAACCTAATAGAAAGCATGAAAGATCGCCAGTTAGCTTCTACACTCGCTGCAGCATATGACAACATACAAAACCAGATAATTAGAATAGAAAAACAGGTTTATTCGAAAAAGTATCTGAAATCGAACACTAGTGAGTGTGAGAATGCTATAGAGAATGCATGCATAGTCTGAAGGTAAAGATATATTAGACTCATACAAGGCTAAGCATGAATTGTTATGGGAGAAAATACGTCCCGGATCAGAGAGAACACAGGTGAACAGACCAGTAGGATTAACTATAGATCCTAGAACAGATCGTATGTATGTTGCAGACGCTGGTAACAGACGGATTCAGATGTTCAACATTGATGAAAACCATCTCTACCAAATTCCCCTTGATGAATTTGGATTGATTCTTATTATCACCTTCATAGGATGCCATCTCCCCATTATAGGTATATAACTCTTTATTTAATTATGCGTGGTTACACTTAACTGTCCCGATTATATGAATTAACATCCCTCCACTCTAGCCAGAAGTATTCGAATGTGGTCCAGCCACGCCGTACCAGTTTTCGGACTGGGAGTCCAGCTCAGTCATCTGGGTCATATATATTTATACCCAATGCAAATTATATGTCGTGAAGTGATAAAAATATGATCAATACAAAGTTTATGATCAAAATATAAGTACCAATTTTGATATTTTAAATAACCATCATGTTGATGGTTATTCGAAAATATCAAAATTGGAATCTACATACTCAATAACCCTGACAAGCACGAAATCTCTAGCATCATGTTGGAATACAGTGTGAAATATGATTAATCATATGATAAATCTGTGAAATTGTTACTTTCAGGCTCTGAAAATCTCAAAATTTGGACTCTACGCACCCAATTATCACGACAGATTGAAACCTAATCTCTAGCATGCTAGGAGTTTAAATAGAAAGGTGTGAAATATTCACTTTAGAAAATCGTACCTGAGGTGTTAATCTCGGAACCAAATGTATACCAATTTTCACATTAATCGTACTGCTAGATTTCGAACGGCCACGCGGACGGACGGACGGACTTACGGACGTCGTACATTGTACATGCTATTAGGGCATCTTCCTATAGGAGCTGCACTAAAATGTCAATCGACAGTAGTTCAGCTCGGGGTTGTTTGTTGTGTTCTTTTCAGAGGGGCTATGCCCCCTGTCTCCTCAAATTTATGTTAATGATTCCCAATAATAATCATGCAATTACCCCATAACTAGCTGTTGAAACGAAAGTTCTAAAATAATTCTGAATTTCGTCGTGACTGTTAACATTTAAGTCCCCCCTGTACTCCGTTTTACGAATGTACAAAGTAAAACGTATTTGATTTCAATAGAAAGGTGTTACAGACTATTGTTAGGCTTTTTCCTGTAAATGTTTGAAATCTGCTCTCCAATTGTCTGACATCTCCGAATCAGCAAGAATTTATGAATTATACTGTGTCTACTTTAGATTACAGGAATGTACAGCTGTGCATCTCAAAGATGAATCCGATTGATAGTCAAACTATCTCCAAAGTACTCACGAATGTAAATAAGCCCAATAAGGAATTCTACACCAAACAGGATTGGAATTCACCGTTTATCTTTGACTTGAAGAAGATTGATACCAATAATCTAACCATTTGTGGTTCCAAAATAATCATAAATTATGGACTAAATGCTGTACCCTTGATACATTGACTAAAATAAAAGATATAAGAGAAGGAGATATAATGTTACACTCTCCAGATATCAAAGATTTCCCTTCGGTACTGGATGTTAAGATAGTAGGAACGTCATATGAATTAACCTATTTCTGTGTTTTGTATAAGAACAGTCTATATGCAGTACAGATATTTAACTGGAGAGGAGATGTTGTCAGAGCTATTGTACCTCTCAGTCTAGATATTGGTTTCAGTCTATTGCTGGTTGATGAAGAACATAACTTAATTATTAGTAATGTTAAAAGGATTAATGAAGGTAGTCTAGCATCTGATGAAGAGGTCCCAAACCTTTATACGAATTACGTATATTCTGATGATGGGAAAATGCAGCATAAATGGATATATAAGAGTTCAAATCATGGATGGATTACTCAGGCATTGTTAAAACCATTGAAGAGGAGGCAAACCAACTAGTACGGCTAGATTAATTGTTTTTGTACTGTATTTGCTGCTTGTTTGAATTCTAAACAAGTTTTGCTTGTATTACACAATCCAGAAAGTTCGTTCTTGCTCAGAGCATTCTGTTTTTTTTTCTAACTATTTACATTATTTAGAATAAATTATCGAACTTTGTACATTTTATATTCTCATGCTTTGTTGTACTGTTGTTGTTAAACTGAAATTGATTTTGTGAAATATTGAAAATTATATGATTCTTGAATTATTGAATCTGGCCAATCTTAAAATAATCTGAGCCAGACTTATAATATATTTATATGTCTATGGGAAATCAAACTCTTCCATATTTTTACGAAACAATTAGGGTTATCTCCAGGTATACCGTGCTGATTAACCCGATTCAGCGGAGGAAATTCGGTCAACACTTCTTCATTGTAATATTATAGACTTGGCCATGCGGTCACTAGGCTTTTAATTAAGGACACTCTTAATGGTAATATTGTTTCAGCTCAATATAAGATCCACCTGAGCATGCATGCGGGCGGGCGGTTCTTTGTATCATCATAGTTTCATTATTTTCTGACGCATCAGCGGAAAAATTGGTGGATTAATAAAAACTTAAGCCAAATTTGGTATGCAAATGCTAGACGAAGCAAATTCATTTATGTTTGTCTTATTAGCTAGATTATATACTTACGGTGTAGCTGAATTTATGCATTGAGTAATGATGAATTAATAACAATAATGACGATATTTGTGTATTCCGTTCCAACGGCAACCCTGACTTTAGGTCTTAAACGAAAGGAAAACATTTTATTCTTCGAATTTTCCCTCATCGTTTTGTTAATTTCAACTTGCAATTGTCGCACATGTCGGCCATTTCTGCTCTACAATTTGTAACAGTTACATAGATTCAGACTTACAACTAGGTGTCTCTCTTAACGAGGTAATAAACTAATAATGTTCACAAAACTGTAAGCATGGCTTGTCAAACAGGTATTATGCCTGAATAGCATAGGTTAATCTATCCTAAGGCCAGGCAACAAACAACTGTCACCGTCAGTTGTTTTTGCAGGTGCCTTCCAAGTCAAGCAGGTGATCTAGCTAACAATTAATTGCCTAACACAGATATGGAAGCACAGTCTTTATCAGAGGACGATTTGGGAGAAGATACAGAAGAAATAGAAATAGAACATACACCAGATATTACAAAGGTTATACAGCCAGAAAATACCTATTCGAAAGAAGTAGTGATGAAATATGACGAGCTATGTCGTATCAGTAACGATCTATTCTCTAGAATACTACAACTTCCTGCATACACAGCAGACAGCACTAGATGGAAATCTCTATTCTTTCAAGCATTCTCACAATTCGATATTCTCTGGCAATACCAACAGCAACAGCGACAGGCTTTAGACCTGAGACGTTATCAAATCGGTGAGATAGGATCCCGTATAGCCCATCTTTATATGAGTTACTATATACATACGTCACAGATTAAGTTCCTAAGAGAATCATTCTCATTCTATAACGCTATTCTAAAGAGAGATTATTTTGATTGGGAAGTACAGACAGAAGTTGATGTAGGTAATTTGATGCATAAGAAACTGAGATCTTTCTCAAGAGCTATACAGGTATCTTTCTTTCTTGAAAACTTCAGCTCAGTACAGGATTACCTTACCCGACTATCTGATATTATCCAAAAGACATCAAGTGGTAAGGGAGAGAGTGTACCTGAAGAGTATGCACATGTACTGTCAGAATTCAGTTCATTCTTGTCATACGTCTGCCTACCAATTGAAGATGACACATTATTAGAAATATCTCCCTTCCAAACCTTACCTGCTCACACTCCTGCTCGCTCTGACACTATCACATTCTCTCTAGGCCAGGCAGTATTGGTGGGAGGTAACACTAAACAGAGCAAACTGATAGACTACACAATAGACCATTACAGGATGAATAGTCTACTACATAGAGTAACAAGAGAAGACGGGATAGAGACTATGATAACACATATCCATAAGATCAGTACTATCTCTCTCATAGAAGTATTGTCTGGTATATCTAATACACTATCACCTCATCAAGCTTTATTGCTATACATATCAGGAGAATCTACTGCTTACTCTTCATCATATAGCTCTATCCAACAAACAGGTGAGCTTCACCCCAGTTACACTACAAACTCTATTCTCCTGCCAGTACATAAGAATAGTAGTAGCATACCTCTACAACAACATGATCAGCTGTTCATGGAAGATATCTATCCTTTTCTACGTCGACCTTTATTTCTTCTGATAGACTGCCCAGGATTCCTCTCACAGACTGAGCTCTCATTCCCTGACAGGTTCCACCAACCCTTCATTTGTATAATGTCCCCTCCTCATTACCCCACTACTATAGAGAATACCATGACACGGGGAGGCGGTCTCCTGACCCTCTTCCTCTCCTCTCCTCTCTCAGGTCTCTGTCTAATCTGTAGCATACAGTCAATCAGTACTAAGCTAGCTCATACAGCCTTAGAACTAATAACACAAGTAGAAGACATAGCTTTCAGTACACTGTCTAGTCTACCTAACCTACCTCTATCATACAAACAGCTGTGTACTGATGATACTCTACAGTATATAGTTAAACGGTTCTTATTCTTCTGGACATGTATCAGACTACATCTAGGGTTTAAGAAGGATTGTATGCCTAGGTGTTATCCTCCTATACCAACTATTCTATTTCACAGCTCCTATCTTAATACAGAGCTATACGAGCTGTTTAGCTTCCTGGATATATCTGATATGTTTATGGATCTCTCACACGCTATAGAGCTATAATATCACTAGACTGGTGATGGTAATAACTTATCACTTTATATGTAGTGTATATTGATGTAATTAGAATATTATTATTTTTGTACGTAATTACTTATTATATCATAAAATGTATGTCTCTCAGATCGGGAGTGAAGGATGAAGCTCGGAGTTATTCTTTACTCAGTTATTATGCTATTGGAATATAATCTCTAGGATATAGCAAACTTAGATTGAGTAAGTGAAATATGATCAACCGTCAATATGAAGAGTTATTTTAAAGTTATACTCGACCCCGGTCTCAAATCTATCCCTAAAATGTACATATACAGTCAGGATCACTTATTATGAACCCGCTTATAATGAACATTCTATTATGAACCAAGTAGCTATTGAAAGCAATAACTCCCATAATATGCGGATAAATGAAATTCTCCTATATGAATCTTATTATAAACAAGATCCTGTGGGCCTGACTGTGGTAAATATGTACAAATTTTCATATTAGAAATTTCAAGATGTTCACAAAATATATAAAGTGGAATGTAATCAAAAATAATTCTTATGAATAAACATCTAATGTAAACTTACAGTGAAGAATTTACACAGAGTTGTGTGTGGGAAGGTTTTGTGTGCTCCGTTCCTGCCGCACTGTTCTATGCTAGATGCCATGAATGAGTTTAGTTCACTCAGAAGAGGTCCTGTAGGTACTAAGTACACTACATATTCTCTGTGCTTAACCTTCTCTAGGTCTTGATCATTCAAATGATTTAAAATCCTAAGATGGTAATTACACATGTTATACAGTGGAGTCTCCGAATAACGGACACGTTGGGGACATGTTATCTGTCCGTTGTAGAGAATTATCCGCTAGTCGGAGACGCTTAAGTAGTAATTATATGCTTGGCAAATTCAATTCGTGCCACGAGGTTGTTCGCTTCTCGGAATGTCCATTTTGGGAGACTCCACTGTATAGTATTTTATAACCAGATCGTCCCCCCCACTTCAGACCGCCCTGGGTGCTATAGTGTATCAGAGGATTCTACAGATTAGTACAAATACAATCAATGTCGCTCAATATCACTCTCTTAAAATTAAGTTCCCTTATAATGAAGTCTCTATTATATTGTACAGGAATTTTGGTCCCGTGTGGTTTCACAATAAGGTCTCTGACTATATTCTTAACTAGTACATTTTATAATTCAATATAATAACCTACCATGTAGCAGCATCTTCCACTCCCACATCTCCTGTAGCAGCAATAGCCTTCTCACTATAAAGAATAGTGTGTTAATACAATAGAACTCGGATAAGACGTACACGTATTCCCTAGGGAACCAAATTTAGAACGTACTAACCGAGTGTACGGCTTATCCCCAATAAGTTTACATAAATTTATCTAAATTTATTTGTTGTGTTTATGAATATAAAGTAAACAAGTTGAAATCTTAAAATAACTTAGAGACTTGCTCTCAACGGCTATAATGGATGGGGTAACAAATTCGCTGATTTCGAATTTCGCATTTCAAGTTTCTCATATGTAAATTTATTGTTGTTTTTATGAATATAGTAAATAAATTCTTAATTGGTTCAGAAACTTGTTTTCAATGATTGTAATGGGGTAATCGGTTAACCCGATTTCAATTATGATTTTGTTAACAACAAATAGTGAGTATTTGTTGTTGTTTAGGTGTACAAAGTGAACAAATTTCTAAATAGTCCCAGAAACTTGGTTTCAACTGTCTTAATGTGTTAATCAATTATCAGGAATCCGAATTTCGCATTTAAGTTTCTCATATGTAAATTTGAGTGATTTTATTTAACAATAGCAAACGGAGAAATATATATTACAGGTGAAGCATTGAGTGACTAACCTCATAAAGTAGAATTAACGATTAAACGCGGTACGTATCTCTTTGAAATTAGTGGCGTAGCGCCGCTCCCCTGCACTACAGTCCCCTGTCCATAGTATATTTCAACTTTAAGGTACAGTAGACCCTCGATTATCCGGCACATCGGTTATCGGCACTGCAGGAAAAACATTTAATTTATTCAAATTTAAAATTTGATGCACTTTAGTACTAGGGTTTTCGAAATGATGTGATCATTTTAGCCAATATTATTAGAAATATGCAGTCAAATATTCCAATATACGAATGCTCATTTTCAGATCCTAAGCTGTAAATTTCTTATATGAAAATACACTATTTCACTTATCAGAACACTAAAATTGAAAGTGTATGACGAAGGTGTTCGGATAATCGAGGGTATACTGATATAGAAATCATTTCAGTCAATGGCCTATGAACTGATAGCTGATATACAATTACCCTACATTTGAAACAGGTTTAAGCTAACCATTTCGTTTCGGGTAAAATAGTTAGAAGCCCAGGTGTTTGAACCACACGACACAGCAAAGAGATAATTATGGCACAATTAGGCGCCAAATCACAATTAAAATCTACAACCAAGACACAACTGTAAAGCCTTTTAATAGGCGAAAAAGTTTTAGTAATTTGCATTTCTGTATTTATTCTTCTCTGTAAAATTCGTTATTATTTTATTTGAAAAATCCTAATTCTTAATAGTGCAACTAAGAATGACTGCTATACCAAGCAAAAAATTCCCGCACTCACCTCCGGCCGGGTGTAAGGTGAAGTCTGCTACACCGACCGCTAGTAGGTCCGCCTTAATAGTTCATCACCACTAACCAAGGGGACCACCAGCAAGAACACGAGGCCAGCTAACGCCTCCACACCCAACAATGAGTTACCTAACTCCTCAACAGGGACACCAATTGCCCGCCCACCCCGGAACTCTAAATACTTTGACGAGCTACCAGATATATCACAGCTAAACGCCTCAATCTCAGCCGGAGATTAAACGCTGTCCCCTGGCACACCACCCAGAAAAGAGATCCGCATTATACAAAGTGGCACCTAACAAAACAAAACAACACGGGCAATCGAAGCTATACCCACAGCTGATAGACCCATGTAAGGCAATCAAATCTGCGGGAAATTTGGAAGAGACCGAACACCTAAAATCAATACAAACATAACGGATGCTCTACAGCTAACAAGACATACCCAAAAGAAAAAACTGCACAATACCAGAACGGATCTTACAGCCACCTTGACCACGTCACTAAATCTATATGGAGGAATGACGAATTTACTATCCAAACAAACCTATCACTCCTCCCAAGCTCGTGCACCCCTTTTGTTTCAGGAAGGAGTGCTAAGCGCCATCTCTCCTTACCTACTACATGACATCTACACCAATCACAATTGTAACCTTTGCTCAGACCTAACTACAAACTATCATAAACTAGCCCAGGCCAATCGGACCTACATGACACCTATCCTAGTCACAGAACCAAAACTCTTTCCATCCACCTGGGAACACAAAGCTCCGCCAGTCTTCCTACACCAAACAGCAAACATAAAGACCGGTCTAACCCTACAGGAACTGTTGAAACATGGCCTAACATTCCAGCAACCCCAAGAGGATCAAGGCAACCCTTTCTTAACATCATTTCAGGAAATTCTCAACCTAAAGGAAAATCAACCACCTCTCACATCCTTCAAACCCACAAAACAAAAACAACCCACATATAACAGATATTCCAAACTCCTAGCCAGCTTGAAACAATCCCTAAATAAAGAGAACTTGCAAATCCTCTCGCCCGATAAAGGACCCGGACTACTCCTTGTTCCTACATTTACAGTGATGCGATCTACCAGCTCTACCTATCAATGAAATCAACAAACAAACATCGTATGATATACATCCAAGAGTATATATAATGAGAGATCCCCTCAAAACATTCTTACACACTCTTATTAGACTTACGAACGTTGTTTTGAAATTCCCATCTTCATCAGTTCTTGAAGAGAATTGTAAGCTTGTCTTATCGTAGCACTACCATTCATTGCCATTGCTGCTAGGCTAGAAATAAGAATATTATACAAATCAGTTCCATTAACAATACATATGATCAAAATATGTATATAATCTAATTTCGATATTTTTAAACGCTTCGGGCCTTATTTTGGCAAATTATATTTTCTATACATTAATCAGACAAAGCATAACTAGCTATCTCAGAGCGAGGAGGAATGGATGAATATTTGCCTAATTATATTATAAATAGCGATTAAAATAGGGAGATTAAGCAAAGGGGGAAACGAGGAGGAAATGACCTCATGTACTTTAATAACTTAAAATAACGTATAGAAATCTTTTCAACAGTCAGTCAGTCAGTTAGGGGTATCGAATATGTAGAATCTAATGTAAATACAGTAGACTCCGCTGAATAGAGCTACTGGTTAATCGGGCCAACTGGCCAGAAACAAAACCATACAAATATTGTTAAATTACTACGCTTAATCGAATCAAAATAGCCTGGTCCCGATGTGACCCTATTAAGCGGAAAATACTATACTTTCAAATCTATATCTAGATGATTTATCATATTTTGACACCTATGAAAGATATTTTTCTAAATGAGATAAAAACTTCGTTTCAACGTATTAACGTTTTGACAGGCAAAAACGGATTGGGAGAATCTAATGAAATTATCAATTTTATAGATAGCACATGATTTATCATATGATTAAGTTTTCACACATTTGGGCTTATGTTTTAAAACCTTTGTAGAGATTTCCTTTCAAAGGCTAGTCAGGGGGATCGGGATATAGATTCTTTATTGCATATTTCAAAGGAATGGCGGACGCTTCGTCGACGGACATTTGGTCCCACAGGATTTCGTCGGAATTAGATATTATTGCCGGTTTCATAAAGTAAAAAAATAGTTTTCTCGAGGGCAAACAACTGTGTAGTAATTTCCACCCGAGAAGAATGCTACATAGTATTCTTCCCACCTAACTCAATAATATTGTAATTCAGATTTAATATCGGAATAGTGACCAAGATACACAAATCCTCGTATAAATGCATTGAAATTCACTAATTCGATAAAATGCCATATCAAGAGGGAGATATCGCTTTATATTCCCTATCAGAGTCTCGGCAAGTTTGTACACCTGATGAAAAGTTCATTCGACGAAATGTTTACTATTTCAAATCTATACATGGGAAAATTTTCGAATTAAGGAATATTCGAATTATTGAAAGTTGCATTAAAATAAGTAGAGCCAAAGTTGAAGACAAAATTTATTATACGAGATCTTCATGAGAAATGTAGATGAATTGCTTCAAATACCTTGTTTTGATAAATATTGTGATATATTTTCTATTTCCAGGGACTATCAGCATATGTAGGTATCCTTAAAAAGACTGATAACTGAAACATGTAGATGGAATACACATACCAAACACAAAAGATATTTTGTTCGAATTAACGGCGGCCGACTATATATCCCAATTGAAATACACTCGAACCTCTCTTATTCGGGCATTTCCGGACCAGAGAATGCCCAAAAGTCAGAATTTGCCCGTATCTCAGAAATAACATTAACTCTATGGGAGATCCAATTATAGGATAGACTATAGAGGATAAATATCGAGATACGTAATTGAATTTGAATTGACGAATCTAGATGTTGTTTCATCGGTTTTTAGTTACAAAATAAGATGTTAGATATGAATTACAAGTAAAGACGGCTCTATTACATGGAAAATTTACTGAAATGGTAAAATTTATTCCCTTTTTTGGAAAAATGGTGTCCGGTAGATGGAGGTACTCGTATCTCAGAGGTCGGGATAAGTAAGGTTCAGGTGTAAAATAAGAATACGAGAGGCACACGAATAGCCTTACGTAGCCATGAAGTGTTTGCAAGACACGCAGAAAAATTATTAGGACAATTTAATCCATCGAATATTACAAATAGCGTGACTATGTAACAACTATAGTCCTGACCTAATCACATAAGCGGAGTATATAACTATACTTACATCAATGCTAATGGTTCTTCTCCTTAGCATTATAATCCTTTTAGGTTAATTAATTAATTAAGAATGATTAACGAAATGAATTAATCTCACCTATGTTATTAATTCATAATCTGGATTATTAATTGTAAATATATATTTTAATGTGAATAAACAAGTAATGAAACAATGTTGGTGAGTAAATCGAGTTTGAAGGAGGATATGTATATTGCGTATTTGAAATAACATAGCTGTTGACAGTAAATTTAAAATCTCTCAGGTAATTATTATGATTACATATCGTATTGAGATTAATAATATAATATATAGGATTGCTATTTATGGTTATAATTTCTCGTTATTACAAATTAAACAATTCCTATAGAACATATGTCATCGAATAACTCAAATATAGTAGATTTTCGTTTAAGTACAAAACTCTGGATAATACTCGTATTTACATATTATCAATTCCCATCAACACCTTTTTACTATTGAATGACATGCCCAATTAGATCATTTCAAAAATAGATTAATACATACCAGAGAAATAATAAAAATTTTATATTAATCTTCAAGCGCGTTTTCGGGCCAAATTGATATACATGCTGCCGAATCTTAGAAAAATAAGAGTACAGTTTTATAATCCTCAAATAATAGAGATTAAGCCTCCAATGTTTGCGAATTGAAACTTTTTTGCGTAAAAATCAAAGAAATCAACTAAGGCTACTTAAAATGTTCAAACGGCCATCCTTCATTTAGTTTAGGCTCAATTTACAATATGACATCATAAATTAAATTCACTCATTGAAAAATCGATATTTTTCAATTTTGTAATTTGTAGTATTTTGGGATAATGTTTTTCCGATTTATTCATAAATGGATATTGAAAATCTTTGAAGAAGTCATATACTTCTATTGTGTAAACAGGAGTCCCTCGAGCTCGATTATCCCAATCCCATGACCTCACATATCCGACACTCGGTTATCCTAACAGCAAGAAGCATGCATATTTAGTCATATGAGATTGGAGCTTCAGACTACTTTGGTACCAATTTGTATAAATATAGTCAAATATTACAAATTACAAAATTCACTTTAGTACACACTCAGGTAGTGAATTTAATACAATATTATTTCAATCATTTGTACACCAAACTAGAAATTCAGACGACAAAATTGTTCGAATAATGGAGTGTACTGCTACTTATGTATTTCTGTTGTAGAGCAGCTAGCTGAGGAAATGACTTGGCGTTATTATTTGAAATTCTTAGAACTTAGATAAATAATACAATACGTATATCCATAGTTTTGAAGCTGTTCAGGTGTTATGTAACTATCATGAGAGGGGAGTAAGCAAAGTATTACACGTGTTATTTTAAATTCAAAGGGGACTAATTCGCATGAAACAACAGGCCGCGGGCGCTTAACCCTTCAATGTATACTACTAAGTTTTTACTTGTTAAACAATGCTAACTACTGACAGAAAGTCGACTACGTACGAACTCTATAAGTTAGTCAACTTACAGTAAAAATTTCTACCAGTTCGACACGAAGCTTCAAACCATTTCTTATAAAAAGCATGACATATGGAGGGAGTCTATTTTGACGATTTTTATTGCGTTACGTTTAAAACCCCCTTTAGTAACCAGCTGTCTATTGACATAATTATGAACAATTAATATTACAAAGAATAAATACAGAAAATAGTACAAAGATACAATCAATCTCTGACAAATCAACAACAACCAATGTCTAGGGTAGAGGGACGTACTCATAGGTTATATCAATAATCGGATGCTTTAGTGGGAGAAACCAGTAAGCTTTGTTGTAGTAGAGATAGAATTCATGTTCAATCTCAAAATAATCAAATATTTTCAGTATACTCTCAAACCATTTTACAATATTCTTGTGATGAGACTGGAAGTTATCATACCAATCCATTAGAGTTTTAGCTAGAGTATCATTATGTTTGTTAGGTCCAAATATATCAGCCTCATTAGCTAGGAAGATTGGTTCATCAGAGCATAGGGTTATGAATGAATAGTTTAGTTTTACATTTTGATTGAATTCAGCTCCTACCTTCTTCATTGCTTTGAAAGATCTCAGAATAAAGCTAGCACAATCAAAAGGAACAAACCACTCCTGATCTTCTCGCTTAGTCCCCTCTTTAACACGCCATGTTTCGTAGTAAGGACCTGTGTCATTGTCAAGTTTCAACCACTTGCCCCATTCAAAGAACTGTTTGCTTGTCATCTCAGTTACCTTTGTAATACTCCCGTTAGACAGCCATAGCTTGTCTATAATACCTCTGTAGAAGCAAGCAGCTCCTTGATTACACCATAGCGGACTAGTTCTATTATCCACGATATGCGGGAATGTACAGTTAAGCAATTCATACAGCTCATACCATTCTACAGTAAAGTTAAGTCCTGTTTTCTTACTCCTGAGACCTATAGCATCGTGCCAGATACCCAGCTTACCCATAAAATTCCCTGTTATGAACTGCCATACAGGTTTCTTCATAGCGAATACTTCTATAGTGTCACCGCTTCCGAATGTTGGTATGTGACTGATACCAGCCGGACAGAAGGGGAACAATCCCTCGCAGTAGCTGTCAGGAACAGCTACCTTAGACCTGTTGGAGTAGTAGATAGGATATACAGGCCAAGTCTCTTCTGAGCAATCCACCAATACATATGTATACGATACTATTAACAAACACCAGATGATAACTTTACTCATTGTAATCGCTAATATTGAATAAGAATTTAATTAAAATAAAACACGAATATATTACAATAAGGATATTACATAACATTAAATAAAGGCTGTATTAAGTTGATGTAGGAGAGCGGAAGAATTATCAATGAACAAAATATGATAACAAATATCAACGTATAATTACGATACGTGGTTATCAAGGGTAACACTGTATGTGTTTACGGAACCAGATGTATTCGGAGTATGAATTACGTCTAGCAGATCACTGCTGCCTGAGAATAAGCCAGCTGGCATAATGCGTAAGTTGCTTAGGTTAGAATGTTCTATGTTTGTGGCAGCTCCAGAGCGTTTCTTCCAGAGCATACGTTTGTAAACACTCTTCTTCTGGAAGCGAAGATAGCGTCCTTTCTCGTCAATTGCTCTCATGCACTCTTGTTTCCAGAAATCTTCCTGACTGATACCATCCGTCTCTTGTAAGGGCCAGTGTTGAAACACTAAGCTCTTTATTAACATCATTTTTGTAGAGTCTAGCTTTCCAATAGTCCCTTCAGGACATTTCCCACTAGAATTATTCGACATTAGTCCCTCTTCACTGAAAATCCTTAGAGCTAGCTTTGCTGCAAAGTTCCTTCTGGTGTTAGACCTACGCTTGAGCTCCAGGACTTCATACTCGGTAGGTAACTGATTGAGGAGAGGCTTGTAAGATAGATGAGGGTCTGAGAAGGGAGTTTGTTGATTAAAGAATGAGTATGAAGCTGGTAGAGATGATGATGATGATGATGATGAGTTAATAACTTGTGTAGTGGGGGTATATGTATTTGGTATTCGTAAGAGTGAACTTTCTCCGTTTAACACAGGAGTTTCTGTAGTAGAATTTTCTGTAGCGTTATGAATCGATTCTATCACGATTGGTGTTTTCTGTGACTGCACCCACTCATAGACATCACTAACCATTGAGTGCATACTCAGCATTCTCATCTCTATGTTAGTTATTCTATTCTTCAGTGAACTCAGGTCTCTCTCTAGCAAGAGAGGATCACTATGTACTATAGGAGAGTCAATCTCATGGATTCTGTCGTGATGTAAAGGAGAATCCAATTGCTCTTGATATTCGTTTGATATTTCTGGATTCTCGTCTAGACTCTCAGAAGAAATTTCTTCCTTTGCTAGAATGTGTTCCTCAGTGGTAGAGTTAGAAGTGATAGTGTGAGGTATAGAATGACATGGTTGTAGGTCATCAAGTAACTTGCGTGTTGTTAAGATGTTACTGTCTGAATGCTTGTAAGTTTTGAGTGTAATATTTTTCTTTACATTACCACCTGACTGTGGATTTATTGAGATAGATGGTACATCAGTGTTACTGCAATTCCAATGTAAATTCAATCTATACGTATCTTTGACATCTGGGAATAAACTGATCTCGTAGTTGTCTTTATCCGCTAATGTTATTGGAAGGAAGTGTGCTTGGGAGGACTTACTATATTCTTCACGGTGTCTTTTCATTCGTACTACGGTTAATTGCTAGTTATTTTGAGTATGTAGTTCCTTATATAGTTATATATAGAAATAAGTAGAGGCTAATTATAGAATTTTAGTAATCATTTAGATATTTATCAACTAAATTGGTATTTTAGTTGCAAATATATAATATAAGAATAATAAACGTAACATTATCATGCAATGATAGTTGAATTAACATGCAAAAAGTCTATAAATTAATTAAGAAAATTTCAATGTAAACTATTGGACAATATATTATTCGTATAATACGAATCAGTAGAGAGATTACTACACAGCTATTTATATGCTATCTCAAAGGATAATTAATCTAATGCAATATATAAGATATAATTATATAATTTAAAATGAATAAGTAACAATACGTAGTATGTGGTAACATGCATGTAGTCAATCAATGAGCTAATTATATGATAATACTCTAAGTTGACAAAAGTATTTCAAAACACAAATATATTGTCATAAATTGTATACTCTTTCCCGTTCCTATATATTGTGTAGTCTATATTCGTAGCTGCTATGTAGTAATTTGTATAGAATAACATATGTTTTTCAAGAATTTCAAAAAAATACTTTCGATTTACACTTTTTGAAGGTGTTAATTATTAATAATTATTAGATAATTATTGATAATCAAAATATGTGGTATTTCAAAGCCTATTAAGAATCTATAATTTCTGACTTGATATTTGAATTCTACGTAGGCGAGTTACCCCAGATTGAAATTTCCAATCGGATTGAACAATTTTTACCAGAGTTATAGATGAATTTCAATTTGTGCCATTTGTGCCACCTTTTGCCCAAGGTGGCACAAGTGGCCGCTACCAAGAGGTTATTATGGAATTCAAGGGTTAGCATAGTCATATCATTCGAAAATATTACTTCGACTTATTCCTCCTAGCCCTAGTTGCCTTCCTTGTAGTGGCGCTTTTCCTGCCACCTGTGCCACTTTTTGAAAAAAGTGGCACAAGTAGGACAAATTGAAATTCTTCTATAACTTTAGTAAAAATTGTTCAATCCGATTGGAAATTTCAATCTGGGGTAACTCACCTGCGTAGAATTCAAATATCAAGTCAGAAATTATAGATTCTTAATAGGCTTTGAATTACCATGTATTTTGATTATCAATAATTATCTAATAATTATTAATAATTAACACCTTCCAAAAGTGTAAATCGAAAATATCTTTTGAAATTCTTGAAAAACATATGTTATTCTATACAAATTACTACATAGCAGCTACGAATATAGACTACACAATATATAGGAACGGGAAAGAGTATACAATTTATGACAATATATTTGTGTGTTGAAATACTTTTGTCCACTTAGAGTATATAATGAATGATTACATAATAGTGTGAACAGCTGGAAAGAACTGGTGTTTAGTTGAACAATAATAATTACAATAAGTAATAACTGATTACCTTTGTATTATCGTGTGTACAGTTTGTAGAGATATATTTAGTAACATGGATTACACATAGGGTTGCCAGACGTCCGGGTTTGAAGGATATCATTCTTGTGAAGTACACACTTGCCAACCTTTGTCACATAGTTTCCTGGACGGAGCACAATTTTCAATGGGCACCAGAAAATTTATCCCGCTCGCTACGCTCGCTCATTCAAAAGTTAGATTCCTACGATTATCACTTATCTATCCGCTCCACACATATTGTATAAAATATCAAAATTTTCCGCCTCACAATTTGATCAAAAGTAATCAATTTCTCTATCTCATCAAACTATATATAATACACTACAGGGCCGCAGGTGTTGGTATGTCAGGTGCTGTGTAGCCCCACGAAGAAGTACCAATTTCTATTATACGGATGGTGGGGTCTGAGGTCTGACTTTACCTCGCCAACCAAGAATTCTTTCTTCATATGTCCCTGCAATTATGAAATTGCTGTCTCACGGAATCCCTTAGAAGTATAGACATTATGAGTAATTCACTAACTAGTAAAAGTATGACGTAGGTTTTGCCCCAAGGAGAAATAGGTGTCCGTTGCCTCTGCCGCTCAAAAGACACTGATTTCGGAATGACAATTTGTCCGGGTTTGGACTTTTGAAAATCTGGCAATCCTAATCAATGTGTGTACATGTTACATAATGATTTCGTATAATTGGTAATACAGCAACACTGTATAACATTTGACAAATCAATTACAGTATACCCTCGCTAATCCGACAGCCCTGTAAAATAGACAAGTAATTGTTCGGATAAGTGTTGCATTTAAACAGCGGTTCTAAAACGTGTTCACCCGTGGACCCCAGGTTGGGAACCGCTGCATTAAAATAATACTAGTAAATTATTATGAAATAAAATAAAATGTTTAATAACGATGTACATAAGATTAAATATATGCAGCACTTATAATTGTATAATTTAGTAGCCTGGCAGCGTAAGGAAGTTAAACTTGCTTGTATTAATTAAACAATCTAAAAAGCTTGAAGTCCACAATTTTCACTCACTCGCCACGCTCGCTCTAATCCATGTTACCAATATTTGTATGTTTGGAATTGCGGGGCTGATTTTGGCATACAGGGGTATTTTGGGCCTGGCACGGACAAGTTTGAGTCTTGGGATTATATGAACTTATGCTATAGAGTTTTCGGAGAATAAATTTCATAAATATCTTTGGCCTGTTGACTGACAGAAAATGGACAAATAATAAGACTAGTATAATGCACTATACTGTGCTTATTGAGGTTGGTACTGTGTTTAAAACATTTACCACAGGTAGAGCACCTATATGGCGTATCTCCTGTGTGTACGCGAATGTCCACAGGAAGATTACTAAGATACAAATCCTTTATCACAAATAGGACACCTATATGATTTTTTGAGGTACTTTGTGAGGGGTGACGGTGGGTAGGTCCAAAAAATGATCTTTTTCAATGAAGTACCCTATGAGTTAGCACCTTCACCGAGTGACTCCCCTACCAAAATACGTCTCTTATCTGTTGGCAAGGGACCGAGCCGAAGTCTCGTATTAGATATTCCCATGTACATCTATGTAGGATACGCAAGAGTCAGTATTATAACTGTGAATAGATTGAAAATCAAATACATAATGGAAGATTTGTTTGTGAATATCAAAATAGAAACGATAATTACTATTAATGTAAGGTAAATGAATTCTATGAAGAATCATAAAAGGACAATACAGTAGACCCATGCAAATCAGAACCTCCTTAATCAGAACAGGGTAGGGTCTAAAGGTTATACAACCTTTGTAGAGTGTTCCGAATTTTAAAAAAATCATCTCTAATGCAGACAAATACATAATTATCACTATTTTACACATCAAATAATTTGATTCTAAAACTATGAGAAAGCATTTATATTCTCTACTTACGTATCTCAATTGCAGTACCAGCAGTGACATAACTTTGAGGAGGCAGATAGCGAGCAGAGGGGTACGTAGGGGACCGGTGCCCCCATTTTTGAACCTGATATATTCTTAAGTAAAGGATCTATTATGTCAAATATAAATATAATATGTCCATGTGAGTCATTATGCTCGTTTCAACCATACCTGCCAAGCTTTGCCAATCATATACATGGACAGAAAGTTTGTATTCCATACAAATTGGATAATTCACTTAGAATTTTCTCTTGCGGTTCAGACATAAATATTGATCGCTAGTAACTTATGCTTGCTCATAATATTGGATTAGAATGAACAATTGAAAAAGGAAATGTTTGGTGTCTAGTCATCAGATACATACAATGTAAATGAATTTATAAACATATTTCCCTACCAGATTCCGATAATATTTCATGTGTATCTTGAATACCACGCACGATCCACGGCAATATATTAAAATATACAACACATAAATCAATAATCAGTTAAAAATAACTAACACACAATCAACACATACAAACTCCATCTGCAGTAGCATTTTGAAGAATGGATGTGTAGTTCCTTAAGCAGCAAATATTTGTAGTAACGTTAGAAGATTTGTATAATACAGTTTGATTAAAAGGGAAAGCAATGAATGTACCAGCGACTAGAGCAAAAACAAGCATAAATATTCCCATAGAGCTTCCCAACTGTCTATCTCTTCCATTCAACTTGGTAGGGATTATAACAAGAGGTACACTCCCAAAATATCCGTTAGTTAATCCAAATACACACACAACGATAAGGAATATAGGGAGACCGTACTCTACATTGATAATTGGTTGCTCTAGTGGGAATATGAATAAGCATATGAGTGGGATGAATAGTACACGAGATAGAGAAATGAGGAGCAGTACAAGACTACTACATCTAACTCGTACCAGTGAAAACCAACGAATAATAAAGTCTGAAGACATGAATACAGTGAGTGTGATTATAGGCACCCAGTCACATAGCCTTGCGTGGCATTTGTAGGCTGCTGTGATGAATGTAGGGAATAAGAATAAAGTAATTGCAAAGTTAAAGAATAGAGTAAGCTGTAGAGAACATGTCTTCTTGAATATTGCAATTCTCCTACCTGAATACTTCTTAAATGCTACAAAAATACATACAAGCTTATCTTTCCATTTAAGGTTATTATTTGTGAGTAGTAGTGCATTCTCACCAGAAGCTACCTGATGTATACCTGTATCATCTATCTCCTCCTCTTTCTCCTGGTCTAGTACCTTGTATTCAATAGTAAACATATCGCTGTTACCTTCCTCTAGGTAATAATTAGTGTATTTATGATAGTATATGAATACCCATACTGCAACACTAAACATCATGACAGCTAGCGTTAAAGAGATGTATATTAGTGTATCGTAGTACTGACATGATTCAGCTGGTTTCATTAGCTTAGTAGCCACACGGAAACAAGCAGACGTTACGCCAGAGATTGTTTCACCTACAACTAGTGCTTGTGTGTATCTACTGGGTAGATAACTTGATATAGCATAGTAGGATGGTTGGGATATGCCTATACCGACACCTGTTATTAATCCAGCTAACAGAGGGGTATACCCGATGCTATTAGGCAGAGAGTCAAACACACCCTCTACTACAAGTATGCTGAATATCAGGAAGAATACTAGAGAAATCAGGTAGCAAATATGTCCGGTTAGAATCCGCTTAGCTACAGATATGTAGTCTGAGATTATGTTTGTTAGTAAACAGAATAATGCATTAGACAATATAGTTATTGTTATCATTGACCAGTAGAACAGATGTAGATCACAGAATCTTTCTTGATAGAAATCTATTAAGAATATGAATGCATTATACGGGAACAATAAAGCCATGCCTTGGTAGAGAAATGCAAAATACACAAGATTAAGATAGTCTTTAGGTTTGTTTGAACTGTGAATGCTAATGGTTGGCATTTCTTGTGTGGAGATGGAAAGAGGACTTGATTCCTTTTCGGAGCATTTGTCCTGGGGCACATTATTCATTTGTTAATATTAATCAATATTTATGTACTCAAATCTAATAATATTCTGAACAACAATCTAGATTAAATAAATTTATTAATAAATACATAAACATGTCCCTAATTATGATAAAATCTATATTACCGTATAATTTAACATTTTCCTTTATTAGATATATATTTAGATCAGATATCTAAGGTTTGACTTCACGTGAGTCGTGACCAATATAGAATCATTGAAAAATACATAAGGTAAATTCAAAAGGTCTACACAAACACAAGATTTAATGTTGGAACTTTCTAAACACATTACATAAATATACAAATCAATGCCTTACTAAAGTTTGAATCAAGGGTGAAATAGAAAAGGGGTATATTAGCACTTTTCGCGGGCAATCCAGGTTCCTCCAAAAGCAACTTTAGGCTATGCAGTAAGTACACTGGTAATACAATGGTGGTTTTGGAATTCTTGAGAATATTTATATATACGAGCCTTTGGGTCGTCGCTTCGCGATGAACTCAGCGCATTGCGCCTCGAGATATTCAACGAACAAACAACGATTGAGATTAAATAATATTGATGTATTAAAGCTGTCAAACTGGGAGTACAGTTCGGAGTATATTTAAATAGAGTTCAATCAATCAATTTAGAAGAATAATGAATCCGAATTTCGCATTTCAGGAGTCTCATAAGTAAATTTATTGTTTTCATATGAATATAGTAAATAAGAGTAACAAGGAACCCAGTACCCAGATATACAACATATATAGTTATGATCTTTGAAGCGTAAAGTGACGAGCACCACTTCTAAGTGATACAGTACACCTAGATTACTCTAAATGTAGATGCGATTATACACACCCTCGTAAGTCGTAACTTTATGTAAATATTATTCACTCCTCAAGGTATGTGACACACTTGGCGGATTCAGGTGATACATTCTGACGCGTTCAGAATTATTTTAACAATTACCCTGAACTATATTATTAAATCTCTATTGTTGTTTGTTTGTGTTTGTTTGTCCGTTGTCAAGGAAAGGATTTACGGTATGCAATTTTGAAATTATCGCATAACTATGTATTTATCGTGTTTATCAAGGAAGTAAATAGAATTCAATAAAACTTCACTAAACATATCAAATATGCTGAATCCGATTTTCACACTTTTGGATTAACCATATGTGAATTTAATGTTATTTTTATGAATATAAAGTAAACAAATTTCAAATTTGTGGTAGAAACATACTTTCAATGGTTATACTGAGGTAATCGAGTATGCTGAGTCCAAATATGATATTGTAAACAACATTTCATAAATATTTGTTCACTTTTGGGGAAATAAAGTAAGCAGAATTAAAGATTATGGCAGTTTCATGTTTGCTACGGTTAAGATTATTAGTTTATGTATTCGAGGGCCGTAGGCCCGAGTACGGACACGCATATTGGGCGAACCATTTTTGTCAAACCATTCAGTTCAAATGTTACGCAACTCTCTCCATGGGGGAGTTAGGGAGGAGGAGGTAACCTGCAAAACATTATTATTGGTGAATTCAGAATTTGTTTATGTGTTGAAATAAGTAAGAGTATCTCCAATAACAAATTCGCATAATAGCAAGGGAATTCCCTATAAATAAGACTTAAATAATATACATACTATCCAAGGAAAATATATCAACAAATAGATTGTGCCATATATAATCCTGCGAGTTGAGAGACATATGAACAAACTGCTGACGTAAGACATAATAAGGAAAGTTCATATCAGTTTATATTATATATGAAATACATGAACGAGATTTCTACTTATTCACCATATAAGCTGTTATGAAAAAGTTAATATAGATATTAGTTAATGTCAAATTTGTATTCTTAGAATTGTGACTATATCTCGCGTAATATATATATGTAAACATCGTAGATACGTACTTTATACAAAAAAAAATTAATACTCACATCAGGTGTTGTCTCTTATGCAATATATGCCAGTCAGTAGTCTGTCATTAAGCTAGAGAGAATAGTTGTTAATTTCTCAGCACAATCGTACAGCTCCCAATCACTCTGAAACCTCTTATCAATCTTATTGAGTAGGGTTTTAATATGATTCTGTTGTAAGAAATGTATTAACGTAGAATCTTCTTTGGCCGTATTAACAGTATGCTGCAGTTTGGATAGGGCCTCATTCGGAGTAGAGTAGTTCTTTGCTGCTTCAAAATGATTCAAAAAAGCGTCCAACCCTGATTCCAGGTCCTCCCTCTGAGAGCTATCCTCTGTCTGTACATCCTGTACAGTCATCAATAGATTATACAGGACAGGTTGTATGTATGGGATTACAGGAGGATACTGGTAGCTACCTGAATGGTAGGATAGAGCTAGTGGCTTCAATTGTAAGTCAAACACAGTCATAATTACTGAGTACTTCTCTCTTAATGTACACCAAGTAGAGCTTAGGTTAGCAACCTGAGGAGACATGAGTGCTTCCATCACAGACATAAAACTAAAAGCATTCCCAAGAGAAACAGTAGATAGCTCTCTTGCTACAGATATCAGTTGAGAGATCAGAGTAGTACGAGACTCTAAGTTAGCAGCTCCGAATACAGCTAGAATAACCAAATATTTAGTCTGTGAGTGTCTGAACCATGCTTCTCTCTGTATAGACTCGTTATAAGGCATCAATAGTCTCTGCAGACCTGTTGCTCTTAGCCGGTCAGATGGTGTACTCATGTCAGCTGATAACTGAGTGACTAGCAAATCAGTACGAGTCAGGTGTATAGCTAGAGTCAATGGAGTGTATTGCTGTAGATTTTGTGGTATATAGACTGCTTTGGATGAGAATAGAATACTCTTAACTACAGCCATTATCTGTAGATAGTAAGTAGATTGGGTATCTGATACATAGCTGTCTAGTGAGTGAGAGGGAGAGAAGTAGGAAGGTGAGAGACTAGATGTGATATTCTTGCCCTTATGACATCTACTCATTGCAATATCAGGCTTGCTAGTTGCTACAGGAGAGAATGTACTATCTAGAGAGCTTGACGCTATACTGGTATCACCAGATGAAGTAGAACTAAGTACGGATGTGTTATCAGATCGTGATGTAGAGTCTCTGTCTACTGGATATAGTAACACAGCGGGGGATGCCTCAGATACAGGACAACCAGTATTCACATGATACCATATAACCTCTGCTATCGTAGAGAACGAGTCTGATGTGAATCTATACTGAGGTCTACCGTCCCCTCCGATAGTACAGGATATTAGAAAATTGATAGTCTCATCAGCCCAGTGTACTACTAACGTGTATGATCCTAGTTGTGATATGCTCTCTCTAACAAGGAAGTCTCCATTCTTATTGACAAGTAGATCTGCTATCTTACGTTGTATCTTGTAATGGAACCATGGTTGGTGTTCTATGTTAGTATTTGATTTGTTTGTGATTCTAATGCCTTGTTTGTTGGTTTCAAATGGGTAGAGATTAGCTATGCTATCTGTCATAGTAATAACGATCTATTGGGAGAATGAGATAATAAGTAGAAATAGGAATTGTAGCTTGTGCCATGAACTCTTGTGCAAACAGTGTTTTACTCGTAATTTCATAATACAGTATAACTCTGGTAAGTCCTACCCCCAAGAAACAAAAATTAGTTTGTACTAAGTACTAACCGAAGTACGTCTTATTTATCTGAATAGTTTTGCTATCAATTAGTACAAGAATTGATAATCAGTTTTGAAGAAAAATACGTCTAAAGCCGAGTACTAACCGAGTTCTACTGTACTACTTCTACTTCGGATGGAATCAATTTGACAAAACTGATTTCAGCTATTTGGCTGGCTCTTCACGTTAATTAAACACAAACGTCACAATAAGTAGTAGTAGTAGAGATTACTGAATTACAATGAAAGAATAGTGAATCAATAACAAATTAACAATCATGACATCGTTAAAAATGTCCAGGCGACAGACTGGTAGTGTAGCTCAGGTTATGGAGTTTTGTTCTTTTCAGGGTAATTACCGCAATGCACCGGACCCGGCTGATTTTGGGCTCCTGGATCTGATAAATATTTCAGGATATTCAATATTATTAGTCCCTTACTTAACTGTTTTATCCTCAAATCCTATGTATAAAATTCTACATAATTATCCTACAATTACCCCCTGTCTAACTTTCGAAACAAAATCTCTAACATCAATTTGAAATATGTGCAAAAAGGTGTGAAATATTCACTTTAGAAATAATTCACACCCGAGGCAATCTCCGACCCAAAATGTAAGCCAATTTTCAGGTTCATTCGACTGCTAGATTTCGCACGGCCGCGCGGACGGACTGACGTCGCACATCATCCATGCCGCATCTCTATATAGGAGGAGCTACACTAAAATGTAGTCAAATTGAATGTAGGTTGCAAAGTTCAGCTGAGATAGTTTCGATAAAACATATGCAAAGTTATCTAGATATCAAGAATGCGATTTAACTAATATATTTATTGTTCGTTAATTAATTTAATAATGATATGAATATGATTTGGTTAACAGCACGGCTGAAAGTCACACTAATCTAGCATGTGTTAATTAATCTATTAGTTTATAAGGTATCCAAATATAGATAGACTTAAGAAACTATTAGTTTATGTATACTTCAAATCTTGTGGCATAAATGTATCAGAATTTGTATGATATTATGCCACAAATAATAGCTAACTCAACAAGAATTCCTCTGATAATGCGGCAGCAAGTACTAGGTAGCATTGTATTTCCATTAGTTAATAACGTCATATTAAATATTAGTCAGGGTCACTTATTCCACATACCACGGATTAACTAGAGAGCTCTATTTATTAAATTAAGTTCACTTAGCTTAAAACAAATCGTATGGGAATGATAATATTGATGTCACTGTCTTGGTTCATAATAAGCAGCCCTGACTGTAATCACTTTATTCATAATATATAAACGACGGATATCGAATTAGATAGTAAAATGTATAAACTACATACAATCATTATGAACCAATTCCAATATCCAGATAGAAAACCAATTTAGTGTATTGAACTACAAATTTGAGGTTTGGAACAGCTATCTCATTAACGATTCTATGACGAGTATAGTTCGAGAGTTTCTGGACCACTAAATATGGTCCTGAAGCATGAAGGCGTTGTTGCTATGCGCAAGCACGTTACATTGAGTCGACAAATCAGTATTAGTAAACTATACGATACAAATGATAGTCTATTACGGTGCTTCTCAAACTATATGTGGGAGTGAAACACTCCCTCTGTACAACTCAGAGAGTGTTTCAAATTGACCTGATTCAACATATATGCATATGTCTGGAACGAAATATCCACTCTGAGTTATTTAGACAACAAATCAACAACTCTTTAATTTCATTGTAATTGTGTAAATTTAAATATACAACATAGATTAGAGAGTAAGATAAGAGTAGAGCAGATTGCTTAATTAATTAAAGGACATGCATTGATTAAATAATGCAAGAGAAACGATTTGAAATTAGTATTAGAATACCAAGGATTTAATCATTGATGTATTTCATTTGATTATGCATGAGACCTTGGTTGTTTGGCTGAGTAATAATCTGTGATTGCGGTCTAGCTACCATTCCTTGTTGTCTGACACCTGACAATGGAGGGTACTGCCCGGATGTTTGGTTCTGATAAGGAGTACTCTGGTCAAAATACATATTGTAATGACTCACTCCTCCTCCATGAACATTTCCACCAGCACCTGATATCATATTTGACACAGAATATCTCTGTGTACTAATTGGTCTAGCTAATTGTCTATGGCGCTGTACCACTAATTGTCTCTGTCGAGTATTGGCGGCCTGAGGATTGTAACGCGGCATACCTGGTTGCTGGACATAGTTAATTGAAGGGTTAACAGTTGTAGACTGCATTCCATAGTCCATCATGTATTTCTGGCTCATAATACTTGAGGGGTCAGAGGTGGCCATATTAATGTGACCACGTGGCATCATCCTGGGATTATTCATAGAGTATTGTTGTTGTCCTGCAGGGTTGACATGGTTATATGTATTCAGTTGATCTACTGTACCTAGCATATCTTCTGGGTTATAACCTCTCATAGAGAACTTATCCTGTTGTTGTGGGAGCTGTTGGTGTTGCGAGTGATGTGGTTGTTGTTGTTGTGGTTGTTGTTGTTGTGGTTGTTGTTGTTGTTGTTGATGAAGGTGTTGTTGTTGTTGTTGTTGTGGTTGGTAATTAGGAAATGATTGTAAGGAAGCTATATTCCTACCAGGACCATACACACCCTGAGGTGGTGGATGAGATGGCCGCATCAATGTCATCCCTGATTCTAACTGGTTAGCACCCATCATTAACTGTGGCTTGATATCCAGTGGAGTCAGCTGTTCCTGTCGTTTGAAATCTTTGTTACTAGAAGTTGATATTCTCTTCTGTTTCTTAGCTGTAGGACTCTCTGTAGGAGTTATAACTATCTGATCGATATCTTGAATAGGGATAGCACTTTGTATGGGAGTAATGGGTGTGTCATGGGCTTCAGGTAGCATCACACAGTAGGGAAAATAGTTCTTATTAGCGTGTGTATGTAGGAGACACATTCTATACTGCTCTTCGTATTTAAGAGGACCGGGTTCATGCCGTATGAACTTAAGGTAATGAGAGAGAGACAGCATGTTATTGTGAGGAAATCCCTCTAGCACATCCCAAGCAGGTAGTGTGTATTCAACCAATTCATCTGGATCGAATCCCTGGTTGTTATATCGACTGAATAGTTTCATTTGAAGAGCTGGCTTAGATGCACCGATCAGCTGAGATAGCTCTCGAATGCACTTTGAACTTGTCATGGTTGATTGGTTTAATTCGTGTTTAAGCTGATCCATGAAATACTTACGAGGCTCTCTAGCAGCGAAGTTACTACTATTCTCATTAACAAGAGATCTGTAGAGAATGCATAGCATGTCTAATGTTGTAGTGTGTAGCTCCTGAGTACCTGTGTGATCAGGATCAACTGCTCCAGAGCAGATCAGCTGTGTCAGTAAGCTACACCACTCCTGACAAGCATTCTGACGCGCTATGTTGAGGAGGGAGCCGACTAACCCTAGTCTAACCTTGAGAGAAGCGTTCAAATGAGATCTAGCCTTAGGATCTGATGGCTGTTTCTCCTCTGCTGGGGCTTTAAGGAATGACGTTACCTGTTTACTGAGTGGGTCTAGTAACTCCTCCTGAGAGCCGGAGTGGAGACAAGCCAGTACCAGTTCTAGAAAAGGTTGTTGTTTCCCAGATGCTCCACCTCCGTTCTTGTATTCAGACGTTTGTGTGACAGGAGACATGGTCCACCACTCCCCTTTACTATGATCACCTGCTAACTTCAGTATACGTCCGTGTACACTACCCGGTAGTCTAGACACAAGAGGGGCAACTAACCAAGCAGGAGCTATACGATATATGTCAATTTCTCCTGTGTCCTCTCTTGAATGCTGCTCCTGCTTCTGAGAAAATACGTCGAAGGCAGATTGAGAAATAGTGTCTGTTATTCTCATTACCTGCTGCTGGGGAGTGAGCTGCAGGAGTACGAACAGCTGGATAAGGGAGAAGCGCAGGTTCCACAGATCTAGACTCTCTAGGATCTTGATAACTTGAGATTTGTCATCTTTCGCCCAGAAATGTTTACCCTGATAACAGATATAAGTGGTGAGCAACTTAACGAGTGAAGACTTCAACTTAGGATCATTCCCCATTCCAGGAATTGTACCAGATACATGTAAGTCTTTCTCCTTTTCGGTCAGAGCTAGAGCCAGCTGTTCAACTTCACACTGACACTTCTCTCGTACCCACGACTGACTAACCACAGCCTCAAGACATTTGGAGAATTTCTTATGATTGGTGATAGAGCCAGTTTTTGTATTCCCAAACGAATCCAACAGCTGGATCATCTGTTTGAGTAGCTCAGATACTGAAGATAAAGGCAAGTGCTGGTTCTGTACGTAGAGGAACCGCTTCACGTAGAGAGGGAGCACCCTGAAAGGGTGCCAGTCGTCAGACCCAGTAGGAGTAGACCGTGTAGAGTCCGGTCTGCCCTCCTCTGTGAGGATAGACAGGATCAGGAGACAGGTTATGTCTAATGCATTGCTCTGATGCTCAGAAGATTCAGGACTACGATGGTATTGACAAGCGGCTGTCATAACGCTGTCAACAAGATTTGGTAGTAGCAATGGATTATGAAATACAACAAACACTATGAATATAACCAGCTTGTTATGTTGTAATTGCTTATCTGGTAGAATGTATTGCTGGAGATCTTTAAATCCGTGCTTAGTACAGGGTGCACATATGGCACGAACAGCTTCCATGAACATGTTGTTAAGGGAGGGACACTCTGAACACACGTCAGCCAGGATGTGTGCTAAATCGCGGATATTATCAACGCTGTTAGCATTACAAGCTTGTGCGAATAGTTCACACATGAGAGAGAATGGTGGATAATCTACAACTCTCTTGTGTATCAGGTTAAGTATTGTGCTTACTGTTGATGATATGTCAGTTGAGGAGTGTTGTTCTAGCTCTAGATTCTTCTGGAATATTCTATTCCAATTCATATCAGTTGGGTTTAATTGGTAGTTAGAGTGAGTTGTGTGTTCTAAACTCTTTTGGAAGGGTCCAAATGTGTCTTTATGTGCATCCATCAGATAGAAACATGACTGATAGAGTTGGTTGAGAAAGAGGAACACTCGCATCTGGTCAGAACGAAGACCGTGGTCTGAACTCTTGACCTTTTCAAACACATAAGTTAACCTCTCGAATATATGAGAGGTGTGATATGAAGAAGCGAGCAGAGAGGGTAAATAGGCTTGTAGCATGGACACAACAGGCATCCTGAATGACAGCTGTAACTCTTTAGTACGTATAGGAGGAGAGTCTATGGTAGGATGACAGTCTTTCATACTCTCTTCTCCTTGCATGTGAACGATAACATCGAATAGGAATTCTATTAGTTTATTCACACTACCTGACAGGTCTAGGAGTTCTATTATGAATATCAGCTTAGGAAGAGAGAGTATTTTATTTCTTTTATAATTCAGAGCACAAGAGGAAGCTACTTCTTGTTGTAGACATATTGGTAGGAGACAGAATTCTCTAAGTATGTGTTTTGTGCGAGACTGTTCGAACCTTGCTCCTGCAAAATTTATCACTTCTTCCTTAGTAGCAGTTAGCACTCTGAGACAGAACTCCCGCATAGATCCTATCCCATACAAGAGAGAAGCTCTTTGAGCCTCGACTCTGTCACAACAATCAGGAGCAGGGAAATGAACCACATAGTGGTAGGTAATTGGAATTTTCTGTTGCTCGTCCTCAGCTAGGACACCTCCCTTCTGAGGCTTAGGCTTGGGAGAGTTACTCCTTGTGATATGTATCAGGTGATCTTTAATGTGAGGGGGAGGGATAATATCTCCTGTTTCTGCTTGTGAAGAGGATTGAGAAGATTGAGAGAACTCCTCTTTTACTTGAATGACGTCACTGATGTCTTCTAAGAACTGACGGGGAGGGGGCTGTGGACAGGAGTCTGGGGGCTTGATATCGTATTTAGGGAGTTTGTTGATAAATGTAGGAGGTTTAGAGTAGTTATCTCCAAAGTCTCCCCTGGCTACTAAGAACTTCAGATACTGCTCGAATGAGAACAGATCTCTCTGTATTAGTTCTGAGAATAAGATACAGAGTAAGAGGAATGCTCCCTTCTTAGGAGAGTTTGGTTTGGCTGCTGGAATAGATTCATTCCTATCAAAACAAATATAACAATCATCCGAATTTAGCACTTAGATTTTTTTTCTATATCCTTAAATAAGCCCAGGGGCTAGAAAAATGCTCCAAATTTGTGAGTGACAATTTATCACCTCTCAAAGAAGATTTTTTAATGAAATTTACGCCTCAAAACAACAAAGTAGCGCGCTTCGTTTGCTCGTACTGCGTGGCTTGCGAACACTTTGTGTTCGCATGGAGCTCGGCACTTCGTGCCTCGAATTGATCAAATTATATAAATAGCAGTATATTCACAATAGGTTGGTGACAAATTCATATTTGTAATCAGCGTACCCGATTACCCCAGTCTGATGGTTGAACGCAAGTTTCTAGGATTAATTAGAAATTGTTTACTTTATACACCCAAAAAAACAAATATTCACTATACGTAGTTCGAATATGCGAAAATTCGAATTCAGCGTACTTTGTTACCAAATTGCAGCTGTTAAGAGCAAGTCTCTACGTATATTTTGAGATTTCAACTATTTGTTTACTTTATATCCATAAACCAACAAACAAATTTACACATGAGAAACTTGGAGGACATCGATTTTGAAATTATTTCCACTACTCTGGGGTCCGAATAAACAAGTCCCCCCGCTTATAAAATTATAGATTTTCTTCCACCCTCCGCGCTTATTCCATCCCCACCGTTTATTAAATTTCGAATATTGACTAGAAATGTTTAATCAATCACATAATTTTTCTGGTTGTTTTCATGCCTTATATGGATTATATGGAATATCCTTAGATCTATTTTAGATATTGTTATCTTAGTAAGTATTCTAATTAATTCTGTACTTTGGAGATTCCAAACCCCGTTTATTCGGACCCCTATAGTACACATAAAGTATGTTAAGAATCATACGATAGAATTAAGTGTAAAAATTATGACTTATTAGAGTTAACATGCTTATTGTATTCAGATAAGAAACAAACCTGTCCAGAAAGCGTATCAAGGCTCGTTGGAATGGGAATTTATCTCTGTCAGATCCACTAACCGAACCAGTCTCGATATTATCGTCCTCAAACTCTCCGAACTCATTGAGTAAATTATCCACACTCAGTCCAGCTCTCTCCTTCTGTCTAGCCCAGATAAGCCCTGATACCAGTAGGGGGCGATGTCTTCCCACCTGATCAGGAGCTACAGCCCACTGACACAGGAGCAAGATGATGGTATCATCTCTGAGAGAGAGCGATTGTAGAGTGTCCGGGGAATGAAATACCTTTCTATACAATTCTAGTAATCTTGTTTTAGAAGTGACGTCAGTGAACTTGAATGCATTCAGATTGTCTAATATATCCACTAGCTCCCTTACAGCAGCTCCTCTAGAAGAGGCCTGTATACCTACAGAGGACCACTTCATCTCTGCTGCGTGTCTCCTCTCCCTCAGTTCCTGTACTCTATGAGATAGGAGACTGCAGATCTGAGTAGGAGAGATATTAGAGTCGGGTTGTGGGAGGATAGGAAGTGAGGTTATGTCTAAAGGGAGTTTGTCGAGAGGGAAACTGCTTTTTGTCTCAGTTGGCAGCCATATGAGAGCTAGAGGACACTCTAATACAACACAGTGTAGTATAGCAGACAGTTTAAGAGTGAGAGAATAGGAGAGCAGGTTGATATCTCTCTTCTCTCCCTCTAAACTTCTCAGTCGGACATCTTCCCCACAATACAGAGAGTCATTATCATGCAGGTGTCTGAGTCTGCGGATACAGAACTCAGCTAGACTTCTGCTCAGGAATTGAGAGCATAGCAGTTCCTCTACAAACAGCATTAGCAGGGGTAGGAAGGCTAGGATAGCTTCGTTAGATTTCTTCTGCTCCAGAGACTCTATCAGAGTCCTAAGGAATACGTGTCTATCTAGGAGACCGTCTTGATATAGCTTGAAGCATAGCTGTACCAGGTACTGCAGCTGTTCTCCATTGTTAGGTGTGTTGATAGGAGCTATTAGAGATACATATATCACATAATTAAATCGAGTATTTAGTGTATTTACAATTCCAAATTCATCAGATCAATGGATTTCGGTACATAGATTTGATATTTGTAATTCGTATTTAATTTTTGTGACAGCTAAAATCATAATAGCCAGGTCAGAGCTTTAATTTGAGTTAATATGGTAAATAATGTTATCATATAGACAATAATAACCACGTCATAGTACAAGCGTAGCCAACCTTCGGCACCCTGCGCTTATTTCAAGTAAAAAGAACTATATAAGTACCGTTAGAAGCCTGGGGTAGCTGGGGAGATCCTTTGTTGTCTCCACTGAGTTGTGGTTGCTGACCTTTGAACTTCATACTCACGAATTCTAATAATGTACTCGTCCACTCAGTTGAGGGGTCAGTAGTTTTACGTCCTCTCTTCTCTGCAGTGAAATGATGAGCATTATTCATCTTTATAAACCAAGAAGCTCTATCCAGAGGTACCATGTGTTGCCATAGGTTCTCGAACACGTCTTCTTTACGCATTGTTACCAGAACCTATAGATATTGTAATTCTTATAGGATTTGACTCAGGGTCAGTAGCGGCGCCAGGACTAATATGGAGGGTCTCGAACTCCCTGTCGAGCCCCTCCGTAATTTTTTGAGAAGGGGATAAAATTTGAAATTTGTGATCGAACTTGTTTTGACTTTGTTTTGTTTGGTTTCGAGATGTGCTTAGTTATTACGTACATGTGTTTTTGTAGAATTGTTTTTCTAGATGTCTAGTTTAGCTAATATTCCGCCTTAATTCCCCGAAAATCTTGTTTCTTGCTCTGTTTATGAGTCTGTGTTACACTGTATTCGAGTATTTTTCTATAATTTATACTTCTGGTAGATTAATTTTGTAACAATTATGTCCTTACATAGCAAATTGGTACAGCTCGATAAATCGCTTTCATCCAAAAAATCCTGGGGAAGGCACTAAAATTGTTATCCTAAGTGTTACAGTATTTCCATGGATAAGCGGCCAAACGCTTATTCTTTTTGTGTGCATTTTTTCGTCCAAATATTTCGTCAATTTTCGAAAATACAAAAGATTTTGGGAAACTAATTTCCTAATTTAGATTATGGTCAAATGTGTCGTAAATTTCCGGGCGCGTACTCATCGAAATAAGGTAAGTCTAAAAATTAAAAGTGTTCCAATTAAGCGCAGGTAACTGTATTAGTGTAGCGGAATTAGAAGGAACATAAATCTAATTATAGATAAAGAGCATCTCACTTTCTTTTGAATAATAGAGCTGAGACTAGCAGCCCCACTCAGATCCTGGAAGAAAGAAGCAACTTTATTCTCATTCACGTTAGGCTTTATGTTTTGGAAGTGTTCCTTAGAGGGAGCAGGCCGTTTCTTGAGTAGAGATTCACTGGAAAATATTTCTTGTCTAGTCTTAGTTATCATCATAGTCTGTATGCTAGACTGTAGCTCTCCTGGATTAATTGAAGTAACATCTGTCAGAGCTGAAGTCTTGTCATCTCTCACGTCTAGAGAAGGGATTGTGTATCTGAATCCATTTTTCAGGTTAGCTTCAGATAATTCATCCTCTCTCTGTTTTCCATCCTGTCCATATACGTCGGGTGGTCCTAACTTACACTTCTTGAGAGGTCTAGTCTCCCGAGAAGGGTATAAAGAGAGCATGTTCATATTACTCAGCTAATATAATGATTATAATTATTGATAAGAATAAGAGTGTTGGTGTATGACCATAGCCATGGGATGACAATTTGACCAAATATCTAAAATTCAGTAATGTATAATGTAGAGGTAGAGCTCTAGAATTTAGAAATCACTTTACCAGAAGGAATAAATCATTTCAACAATAGGAGGCAACGGACTTAAAAGTACGAGGAAGAATCGGGGAAGTCGCCGGATCCCCGTGTCTGCGTAAATAGTTATGTAAGGACAAAATTGGTCCGGCATAAATTCTTTTAGAAATTAGAGTGAATTCATCAAAAATATTTTTAAAGAACGAAAAGAGATACTGGCAAGGTGACGCCAGGTTCATTAGGTAATTCGATAGCAAAGCAATGTCCTCTGTCAGAAACACTTCAAATACACTTGTAAGCAACGAAGGGGTGCCAAAAATATCCGTCAACGAGGCAACCACGCTGATCACAAGAGTTCAAATTCTCGCATCAAATAGTGGAGATAAATTACAGCACAAATTGGCGTGAAGGATACACCCCAGCAATGGCATGGACAATGTGCGATGTCCATGACGCGAACACGGCCGTAGGAAATCTTGCAATCCAGTTATTACGAAAATTGGTACAATTATACATATTGGGTGGAGATTATGAAATTTCTAGTGAATACTATTGGGATCAATAATTTTTCACCTTTCTATTTAAATTTCACAAGCCCGCTTCGCTTTCTAGGTAGCTGCGCGACAGCTTAGTGGTTCAAGTTAGCTTAAGAATTGAACAACTAAATTTTATAGTGTTATTGGTCGCTACGCGACAGAATATACACTGCACTACATGCCTCGAACTGACAGAATAGTGAAAATTTAAGATTTTATTATCCATGGTCCATCCTAATAACCTACAATGGCCTTCTGTGGTGACACTGGAGATGCTATGTCGCTTTTGGTTAGTAATCTCGACACTATGTGCCTTGGGTATTAAGAAAGTCTGAAATTATTCGAAATTTGTACAGTCATGATGAAGTAATAATCCCATGATGAGTTAGGTTTGGTCAGAATCATAAGGTCAGGGCATTTGTCACATTGAGGGGTACCTGTGATTCAAATTTCAAACTTCTATCATGTATATTGGCTGAGCAGTTGTTAATAACGTGATTTTTCAAACATCAAAAAGGTGACAATGACGTCATAATTTAGTCATAGATGTGAATTTCGTCCAAGACTCGAACTTGTCCGAGCCAGGCCCAAAATACCCCTGTAAGTCAAAAATCAGCCTTGGGGTCTTCCAGATTCTGCAATCAATTCTGGACATACAAACTTATACACACACACACACATATATAGATTAGAGTTTACTTATACAGATCACCGATCATCGCTAGAAGTGTATCATCTTGCCGTTCATTTGTAATATATACGTACTACCAATCATGTTATAATATGTATTGGAAATATTACTGAACATCGGTAGAAGTCATTCTGTCTGACTTATACCGATGTTCAGTATTATATACAATACATATTATAACATGATTAGCAACATAACTAGTTTCTTTTGTGAAATATTTTTGTTTGAATCTTCAACTTGTAATTGGACTTATTGACTGAACATACAAATAGTATACATGTATCTTTTTATGAATATAAAGCAGGTTGAAACCGAGCGAACCGAATATCAGTATTCATGAATATCTGTCTTACCGAATACGAATACTGATAATATTTGCTTACTCATATAGAATACGAATACTGATATTCGGTTACCGTAATATTGAACTATTCAGTTACAACCTTGATGTAAAGTAGTTAGTATGATAATATAGGAGAATAACAAGGGATTTCAATTTTCTATATCTACGAGCCTTTGGCTCGTCGCTTCGCGATGAACATTGCGCCTCGAGGTATTCAACGGACAAACAAGCAGACAGACAACAATTGAGATTTATTAATATTGATGTTGTTTACAATATTCAGACTCAGCATACTCGAGTATACCAGTATAGTCGTTGAAAGTATGATTCTACCTCAATTTTGAAATTAGTTTACTTTATGTACCTCAAAGTAAACAAATATTCACAATATGTTGTTTACAATACCATATTCGGACTCAACATACTCGATTACCCCACTATAGTCGTTGAAAGTATGATTCTACTTCAATTTTGAAATTTGTTTACTTTATATTCATAAAAACAACAATAAATTTACATATGAAAAACTTGAAAGTGCGAAATTCAGATTCAGCGTACTTAGTTACTACTGGGTAGTAGTTTAGAGCAAGTATATACGTATATTTTGAGAGTTGGCGAATTTGTTTACTATATTTTCATAAAAACAACAACTAAATTTACATATGATTAATTGGAAAGCGTGAAAATCGGAATCAGCATACTCATTACCCAAATGAAATAGTTTACTTTACCTATATTTATGAAATGATGTTTATAATATCATATTTTGACAAAGCATATTCGATTACCCCAGTATAGCAGTTGAAAGTATGTTTCTACCACAATATGGAAATTTATCACGATATATTCAGAAAAACAAGAATACATTTACATATGAGAAAATTGAAAATGCGATAGGTCCCAACACTCTGCAACCAGTTTCGGCAGTTTCTAGCAGTTTCAGGCAGTTTCCTGCAGTTTCCAGCAATTTCTAGCAGTCTCCACCAGTTTCCAACAAAACAACATTGTACTACTGGGGTAATCGAGTGTGCTGACTCCCAATATGGTATTGTAAACAATATATTGTGAATATTTTTAACTTTTAGGTACTCAAAGTAAACGACTATACGAAGTAATCGACAGAAGCGTCGATAGCATAATTTATTGGGGGGGGCAAAATATTGTCAATTAATACGAAATTATTGCTAAGAACTATTAAATAATTTCAATAATAGACAATACCATTTTGCATTATCATGCTTCTGTACAGATAATTCTGTAGTAATTTATATTACGAAATATAGGTATTGTAGAGTGAAGGCTGTAATGCCAATTGTGCTAAGAAACCAAACGAGAGCACTTTAGAGTGAACCAATACAAAATAATCACTCTAATATTTAATACTAAAACTCTCTAGCGAACAAATTGAATTAATAATACAAAATTGGTGCTCTACATAAAGTGAAGAAAGCTGGACAATTTGTTGTATGCCTTTGAAATTCAAATACATACAAAGCCAAATTGTTGGCAATAATTGTATAACTCCAATATAATAAAACTTGTAGAGAATTGTAGAATTAATCAATAATATAAATGATGAAAAAGTTAATAATGATAAATAATATTGGAGGGGGGGGGCGAAAAGACACTCTCGCCCCCCAAGATCGACGCTCTGGTAATCGAATATTCTGAGTCCAAATATGATATTGTAAACAAATTTCAAAAAATATTTGTTCACTTTTAGGGACATTAAGTATGCAGTTTTAAAGATTATGGCAGTATCATGTTTGCTACTGTTAAGATTATGATTTTATGTACTCGAGGTCCTTAGGTCCGAGTGTGGACACGATGTGTTCGCAACCGCGTAGTGCGAGCAAGCGATAATGCGCCAGTATTATTTCTGCAATCTTGTCAGAATATATTTATTCAAAATATATACATTCGAACTTGTGTATAACAGCCTCCGAAGTGACTATAAGGGACTTGACATGCACGGGAGAACAGTTATTCTTGCCAGTTCTTTATTGAGAAACGAAACTGTATCATCTTTTGAATTGGCATTTAAAGAGTTTGTAAGAACTTTTATACATCCCCAAAGGTTCTGTTTACTGATGGAGATCCAGTAATGCCAGTTGCTCTCCGCAATGCGTTACCATATACTTCTCATCTACTATGTACTTACTATCTTTCTAAAATCTATATACTCATATTAAACTATTATTTAATCATAAAACTGGAAATGCTAAAGTGATGTGGAACAAGTTTTGCAAATGCTGGTGGAAGATTTATACAAAGCAAGATGCTGAATCATGTATTAGTTTTGATGAAGAGTGTTATGATCTATTCGCAATACTCGAGTCTATTGAGTACAGTACTGACAAAAATATTAGAATCTGCAATGAAATGGTTACAGAGTTTGTATAAACGAAAAACACATTGGGTTTCAAGGTGGACATGAAAATATTTGACATTAGGGGTGCATTTCACACAACGATCCGAGTCAATTCATGTAGCTATTGAGCATTTATTAGTTCACATATAGCCGCTTGTTTCAGGTGATCACATTAATACTTGTGATCTCTCTTTACCCTCTGAGATAACTAGTAGTTCTGAAACTCTTAGACACACTTCACTCTCATCATGTACATGCCTTTTCCCCACTTGCTGGGGAATATTACCATGTCGGCATATTTTAGTTTATATCTACATAAGAACATAACAAAATACTGATTATATCATATCCAATATATGGTTAGTTAGGCAAAAGAGCAATTTAGTAAATGAGCTAATAACTACCAATCGACGGGTACCTGAACCTAACGTTTCACATTATCACAGGCTAAACTAGAAAGATACACTTCTTATTAATGACTTCAAGAATAGTTTCTCTAACCGTGGAAAATACTGAAAATGTGAGAATAGAATTATTGCAATTATCAGGATTTCTATACATACAACAACGGACATAGTAACTCCTCGTGTTATGCCATCAGATCAAGAAATTATTATACAGAATACTAAAATTTCTCTTAGTAAGGGTCCTCCTTCTTAAAAGCGAAAATGACTGTTGATGAATATTCTAAACGGCTAAGAAAATGAAATATATTCAATCCTGATCCGACAAACCTTTCCAGAACATATTTTGTGTTCAAACTTCAGTAGGATTACTAGCATAATACACATTGCATGTCTATCTATATTATTAAAACTCAATTATTGTGTGTTTGTGTATGTTTGTTTGTTTGTTTGTTTGTTTGTTTGTCCACTTTGTATTATAATGATAGGGGAAGATGATGTGCATATATTTTATAGGGAATTACATATCCTTCTATTGACGATATAGGAAAAGTAAACAATTACATTGGGGTAATCGAGTATGCTGATTCCAATTTTCACACTTTTGAATTAATCATATGTAAACATATTTGTTGTTTTTATGAATATAAAGTACCTACACAAATAGTTGAAATCTCGAAATATACTGAGAGACTGGCTCTGAACAAGCATATAGGAGTAATCGAGTACGCGGAATCTGAATTTCTCATTTTCAAGTTCCTCATATATAAAGTTATTGTTGTTTTCATGAGTATAAAGTAAACAAATATTTGAAATCTTAAAATATATGTGGAGACTTGCTCTTAACGGCTATAGCTGGGTATTAAAAGATCTGAATGTTATTTGGGTATTCCATGTCTTGTAACAGTAATTATATGTTTACTACTTATTATTGGAGGAGTTGAATTGAATATCGGCCCCCCCACGGAGAGATTCGAGTGAAAATAGCTCTGGAGATGATTTCAAGTACCTACCAAATTTGATTTCGCAGATACAAGTAATGGCAGGGCTCTCCACTCTCACGATTTTGGGCCTACAATTATTGCAGAATCCCTGTTTTTTTAAACTAATTCTAAATGATCCCCCTACAAAAATGGCCCTGGGGACTATTTTGCCAAGTGTCAAATATTCATGGTATTTGAGGAAAATGGTCCCCCTACTTTTCTATGCAATCTGCAAATCATTTTTGTCATTTTTCAGATATGTTTCAGGTTTTTATTTGATTATTACCTTAATAATTATCCGAGACAACGAGTTAGAAGGCATCCTAGGAAACCTACGATAACTCTCGTCACCAATGTTCTAGATATTCCTATAATATTTCAAAAGACCGTTACTATTGGCCAAGCATGTACAAATATATCGAAAGATATGTTTACGCTTGTATATGCTGTCAGAAGAACCAACCAAGTTTGAAAGCGCCCACAAATCCATTGAATCCTCTATCTATCATCACCAAGGTCTGGTATCGTGTCGGGATGGATTTCACGGGGCCACTTATTGAATCAAATGGCTACAAGTATATTTTGTCAATAATCGACCATTTTACCAAGTGGATTGAAACTCGTCATTTCATTCTAAAGAAGCTAAAGAGGTCTCCAAAGGTATTTACTCCATGTATTGTCGACAAGGGGCACCTGTTCAAATCATTAACGACAACGGGACAGAATGGTTAACTCTTTGGATGAAAAACATGAAAACTGGCCAAATTTCTTTGAAGAAATAACCTTTGCAATCAATATCTGGCGAAGAACAATTACACCCTTCTCTGCTTTTGAGCTAATGCACGGTTTACGAAAAACCTCGACTTCAGTGGCGGCCATAGGATATTGGGGCCCCTTGTGTAATGTTTTTCTTGGGGCCCTCTTCTCAATTATAAAAAAAACGATGCAAAATTATGCACATGACACATGCATAACAGGGAGCGGATCCAGGATTTACCTAGGGGGGTCCAAGCGCGAGCGCAGCGAGCTATCCTAAGGGGTGCCCCCAGTATATTTTTTAATATTTAGACACTGAAATAGCGATCTAAAGACATTTCTACCACATATAGAGAAATAAATTTAAATTAATTTATCTATTATTCATTAATTTTTAGACAAAAATTCAAAACTGAATTTTGGTTCCATTTTGATTCTCGCTAGGAACACTGAGGAGGGGTCCTAGGACCCCCAGGACCCCTCCTTGGATCCGCCTCTGCATAAGTTAGTATAACAAATTAGAACTTTCGTGACAGATATCTTAATAATACACGTAAATACGATTTAATGTCTGTGAAATAATATTTCTATATAATCTATGCACACAAGAGATGAATAACTAATAAATTCCAGATATAACAGGAAAAATGTCTAAATTAAAACCAATTCAGGGAAATTTAAATTCTTGTAGTAGTCATATCCTATGCTTATTGACTAATTTAATTTCTAATTTCATGAACACATAGATCAACTAAACAATTAACTATACTCAACCTAGAATAAAGGTTGACCTGGGATTTTGTGGGTCCAATCATTCCCCCAAAATCTCGGTTAATCTCCTCTCCTTCCAAATGATCTCTTTGGGGGGCCCCTGTGCACCGCACACCCTGCACACCCCATATGGCCGCCACTGTATACCAGCTTAAATAACCTGATATGTTTGTTTACAATTCCAATATTATTCATATACTCTTCAGTAGTCTCATATTTTGATAGCCCTACAATAAAATTGTATATGCTTTATAGCCCATAAACTCAACTGGTATAGTAGTAATAATTTTTTATAATTGCAATTTCTATATTTTGAACATTTTTGATATACTTTGGGTAAGTAGATACCTTTTTCATTCATTAATGATTTAGTCTGGTTCCATTTTCTTGAAAGTTAGGGGTGTTAAGGCATTTGTTGTTAAATTTTAGGAACAAGTGTTTTTAACATAATTTATTTCTCAGAGCCAGTGGCGTAGCCAGACCTGGGCTTACAAGGGCGTCAGCCTTGCGCTATCCTTGCTCAGCCTACGAAATGTTTGTACCTATCAATGGTTACCCCCAGGTCCCCCAGTCTGTGCTATAGATTGTGATATATAGGGGAATTGATAATAATTTTGCCCATATGTGGGGCATTTGACATTTCGACTTATTAAATATAATCACTAATTTTGTCAACTATGGTACTGTAATTCCATAATTATTCAAACTGTGCAAACATAAACTTAGTACAAACTGCCATACTAGATTGAGAAACGGTCACAGAGTATTCATTTCTCTCAAAAACTTTAGCCCAACAAACACTTAGATCCCTTAGATCTTGGGCCATGGATGCAGGATCGTGAATCACAAAAACTCTGGCTACGCCACTGCTCAGAGCAAGGAGCCCCAAATCTGGGGCTGGTGCAGTGCGGTATATACGTATACACGGGGTTCAGGGGGGGGCGTAGCCTCCCCCTTGAAAAGAACACAAAGCAATAATCCTGGGCTACACTCCCAGTCTGTCGGCTGGACATTTTTACTGGGCCTACTATACTATAGTATAGTGCCCAGTTCTGAAATGAGCGGTTCTGTTATTTTTATATGTGTACACTCCCTGGCCACACCATTTGCGTTTCAGAGCCCAAAGTTAGAATCAAAGTCACAGATAATCTACTGAGTGTAGATTTGAGTTAAAAATCCTACGACACATTACGACACAATTATCACACTTTTGACCATTCATACAACCAGCAAAAATTTATCCAGAATTTCTTGACCAAAAAAATTCTTAAGATTCACAAAGAAATTATTCAGATAATTGCTCTTCAAAATATTGAAATCACTCTTTGTTTTCCCACAAATTAAAGAAATAGATGCCACTATCCAACCATAATGTGCATCTAAAATTGTCCTGAATAATTAAAATAATGTGTTACATATAGCACTATGTCATCGGTAATAATTCTATTGTTCTTAGATGTTAAATATTTATTAGTTAAAAAATAGGTTCTTCTAGTGCTGTATATGGATTCATTGAAGTTCAAAAATTATTTTATAGTATTTATGAACAAAATATATTTCAAATTAACAATGGATCATTTAAAAGATATGTATTTCACAGATTATATTACCTTTGAATAATCGTAGAAGATTGTCCTAAACCGCAAAATGGAGTAATTCAATATACTGATTCCGATTTTTACGCTCTTGAATTTGTACCGATCAAATCTCCTCCAGTATTCCCTTCTATTAATAATATTTACTCAGCCGATAATTACTGTAAACAAATTCAACTTTATATGAACTGGATGATCATATTAAATTGTAACATTGTTTGATGGTTTATAAATCCGTGCGGAGCGAGTAAAAATCTAAAATTGCCACCTGTGTCGACAGCTTAGTTTATGAATCAGATTCGAATAAAAAAAGACAATACTAAAATATATGGGCCTTACAGTACATTCTGTAAGACTCATTTTCGATTACACACTTAGGAAGATATGAAAATATAATTTTTTTATTATGAAGTCTAACGTTAGTGAGGAAAAATCGGTACAAAGGTAGGGTTTAGCGGGACACTGCGGAACGTAGCATATTTGTATTAGGCTGGACTACAAAAAAATGGGACAAAATAAGGTTTTTGGCAAGTTTTGGCGGGATATTAGCCTCATCGGTTCTCATATAATATTCAAAAATCGGGACGCTCGCCACAAACGGGACAGTTGGCAAGTATATATGTGCTAACAGTCGGGCAATATGGCATTTTACTTACTCTTCTCTCTGATTTGCTGGGTGTTTAAACATGGGGAACCCTGAATGATACGAGGTACATGGAAAAACTTTTGAGATCATAATATACTTAGCACTGCTTAAAAGCTCTAAAGTGTATCAAAATGTTCATTGTTGGCAATTACAATATAGAATTTAGTGTATTTTTACAATTGTTTAATTTAGGAAATTTCTATGAAGTTGACGATACTATTTGCTTGCTGCCTTATTTTGTCAGCCTTTTACCTTGTAAGTTAAATCATATTATGTATATCTGTATCCTGAATATCTATAACTACCTACATGGGATAGTTTTTCCCATTTGTAAATTGGGAAAATCAGAAGGGATTAGTAAGTAGGTGGTAACTCTTGGTATACTACGTATACATACTCTAATATAAAGGAAATTTTAGCAAAACATACACTTAATTGTACTATTCTCAAATTTAATAATATAGATATATGGAACTAAACCAAATTATTTCAAAATTTAATGGCCGGTTTATTCGGAACCCTAAAGTATAGGCAATAAGCCCGGCCCGGCCCAACTATCATAAGTCCGAGGCCCGTTCGGGCTCAGGCTCGTGCCGGTGTAACAGCCTAGATTAGCCTCCCCACCCAGTTTAACCCCGGGTATAGTCTGGGCTAGCCTAGATTAACCCCCAGGTATAAACTGGGCTAGGCCAGATTAAGCCCCGGGGTTAATATAGGCTAGCCTAGTTTATACCCTGGGGTATAATCTGGGCTAGCCCAGATTATACCCGGGTATATTCTGGCGGGAGGTTAATCTAGGCTGCTACACCGGGATTGCGACCGCCCCTTCCCTAGAGAGGGCCTATGCCCCTGTCCATAATAAAGATTCATTACTTATTTACTGTACTCTTACAGAAAGGAACAACTGGGACAGGAAAACTCACTATCAATTACATAGACTTCAATACAAAGGGAAGAGATGTTAATGGTGCATATTGCGACCACTGTTTATTTTGTTACAACCCATGCGATCCATTTTTCAAAATTTGTCTAAGATATGGACACAGCACTTACACATTTGCTTGTAACTCAGGTTCAACAACTCCTCCCGAGATCATCACAGATTATTATACCGACTTAGATTTTGTGGAATTTGGTACTACTCTCGGTGAAGTAACAAACCCTGTCGAATATTCTACAGAAAACTCATTCGATGTAAGTTGAATTAAATACAATAAACTAGCACATAGGCTATGACTGGCACTATTTGGTTAAATAAGTATATATAATGTTTCATATACAGCAGAGCTCGGTTAGTACTTATTAGGATCGAGAAGTACTTTCGATTAGTGTGTACTTGCCAGGTTGATATCTATGCAAAATCTATATTATTAAAGTGCTACTTTGTTTGTGTGCCCGTCCGTCCGTTGTTCGTTGTCAAGGAAAGGATTTATATTGAACCCGAATCTCGTAATTCCATGCTATAGCATAACTATGTATTTATCATGTTTACTAACAAAAATATACAGTAAATAAGTTTCTGATTAGTTTAAGAAACTTGGTTTTACTGGTTATACCGGGGTAATCAAGTACGCAGATTCCGAATTTCGCACTTTCAAGGTACTCATGTGCAGGGGCGGCGCCAGGGTTTGGCGAACGAAGGGGCTGGGCGTGGCGACACGCTTTTCACGGGGCCTAGGCTCGTTCGGCATGTCAATTAAATTACACTACTTATTGCCTTATAACTTCCTAAAATATGTTACTTGATGCTTTGAATGAAAGCGGTTTATCGAGCTGCCAAATTGGCATGTAAGGAAATAATTGAGTTACAAAATTATTAAAGAAAAATATTCAAATACAGTATTACACAAGAACTCATAAACAGAGCAAGAAACAAGATTTTCGGAGAATTAAGACGGAATATTAGCAATACTAGACATCTAGAAAAATAATTCTACAAAAACATGTACGTAACAACTAAGCACATCTCGAAACAAACACAAAATCGAAACAATTCGATCATAAATTTCTCAAAAAATATGGTGGCACTCAAGCCCCCCATCCCCAATTAGTCCTGACACCGCTACTGTTCATGTGTAAACACTAGTTGTTATTTTGAAAACATTCGAGATACGATGTGCCGAGTACATCACCTATATGCTTTTTTTAATTCTGTCTGCCAAAAATGATCGTGATCTTACACTCGATCACTGTTTATAAAATGATCGGCGATCATTCTCCGATCGTCAAAACAGGTCGCGAAGAAGGTTCATATAATTGACATTTAGGGTATTAGTATCAATTATATGAACCTTCTTCGGTCCCATCATGTTCGGATAACTGACATTCTACTGTGTGTATTACATATTAGTCAATATAATTATGATACATTCAGAATTTCAGTGATTATATAAAGCATTTGGATACTCAAGACAGGTGCACCGGATCAAGAATTTATGGAGCCGGTGCATGCCTAATCCCTAGTATTAGCTATATTATTGTTAAATAGGAAGTCATGTATGGGGATTTCGAGGGTCATATTGGCATACTTGAAATGTTTGTGGTTTGGGAGTTTTGCGGTTTTCACACATTTTTTCATTACCAACATAGGGATATTTATAAGTAGCGACGATATTAAATTGTACCATTTGGGCTGAATAAATATGTTATTGATTTTTAATAATACATAAATTTATCTTTATAAACTAATTCCAAATCGAATTGACGTAATCTGATTGCTTACTTAGCAAATGTCAACAAATGCTCCTATTAATTGACTATTTTTCGAGATAAACATTATGTATTGTTAAATATCAATAGCATATTTATTTGGTCCAAAATATACAATTTAATATTGTTGAGCTACTTTTACATATCCCTATGCTGGTAAAATGTGTAAAAACCGCAAAAAATCACAAACCACAACACATTTCAAGTATGCCAATATGATCATAGTGTTCCCCGTACATGAGTTCCTATTCGATAATAATATATTTATATCAAAAGAACTGACGGTTTTTGAGATATGAACTATAACACCCTGGCCTAACTTGGTATAGAGCAGGGGTTCGCACTTTTGCAGCATCCCGGCCACATTTACGCAAGAACATATCATTACCGGCCGCATCTAAAAAGCCGGTTCCGTTTGAAACTATTCGTCTACAACTACAAGGGGCTGTCCAAAATTTCAATAAAATATTTTGTCGTCCATTGCATTGCCAAATAGGTTCTTTGCCAATCGCAATTTTCATACATAAAATAATGCAATGCAATATGAAGAATGATAGAATGAGATGATTTGGTACTCTTGAGGCCATAAATGATCTAGACTTCAAATGTTTACCTCATCCCGCTTAAAGTCCCGACCTGGCACCCAGCGATTACTAGCTATTTGTGGAAATTATGAGGCCCTTTCGTGGGAGAGATTTAAAGATGTAAAGTCTCAAGAACAGGGTGGAAAGTGGGAAAAGGGGACCTCACCAGAATTATTTGCCACTTGTCAGACAGGTAGCATAAACGCACAATGATCAAGCGTAAATATATTGAACTTTTGATGATATATTTTGGTAATGTTGAAGAACAAAGAAACTAGTAAACTGTGTACACATTGCTAATAGTGGTGACCAGAATAGTTGATTGAATAGAAGTATAATGGAATAAAAGTATAATGGGAATTTTAACTGTCAAAACAATAATATACATAACTATTATTACAAACCCATGTTAAATTGAAATCCTCAAATGACACCAAATTTTCAAATTGTCCTCCTAAAAATTTATAGATTTGCTGCTATCGGCCGCACTCAAGTGGCCTAAAAGGTGAGTTTTGCGCATCCCTGGTGGTATAGAGTCCGTCTGAGTTGAATACGAGTGGACTGTCACAGGTAGTTAGAAGTCCATGATATATTATGCGAGTGCGGTTATTTTTTGGATATTATTTGGTTGCGAAAATTATATAATACTCAATGAATATTATCAATTTAGGGGAATTTTGAGATATCAATAGTTGCAATTGATGCAGATGGATTCTGGAATGGAGGAGATGACGACATAGATCACGTAAATATTCGAATTTCAGCTACAAAGCAAGCAACCTTAGGTTCTACCCTAACCTACGAAGGATTACGTGCATCATTCGTGGCTACAACTAGCCTACAATACAAGTTTACCTGTGATGAAGACTACTATTCTACATATTGTACAGTGTATTGTATAGCTGAAGATAGTACAAGCGGTCACTACACTTGTAACTCTGTAACAGGTGGAAAAATTTGTAATACAGGGTTTAGCGGAACAGATTGCGATGTCGGTAAGATGTTCTATGTTTTCGTATTTACTTCGTATCTCATTATTGATTTTGCTTGAGGTTCTTATACAGTGAATTCCCTTTATATCGAAAACGGATACATCAAAATACTCCCTATATCGAAGTCTTAAATTGTACACATATACTCCAATCAACCGCCAAAGTTACATAAATGTTATATATATACTCCTATTATATTGAAGTAATTATCGCGGTCCATTGAGCTTCGATATAACGGGAGTTGACTGTAGTTTACTGCTATTATTTGGAGTACAATGATTCGATTTGAAGTGGTTTGACATCTGAATACCATCTTTATTATAATATATACATGTAAAATGCCAAATTCAGATCTAACCTACATCAGCTGCCATTCACAGGCTTGCATCTGATAAATTGTACTATTTTCATTTCTTCAAATAACTAAGATATAGCTCAGCTATACTATAGTACAGTTTTTATGTATTAGCTTTTCTATCTTCGAGGAAAGGTTATTTTTTCGGATTAATGGAAGTCACCTTTTCGAATGAGGCTATGGGGTTTTTGTATTGCAAAAAACTGTACTATGCTATAGCTCAGCTATATATAATCTTTTTTCTTTAGGATCATGTTCCGAGGGATATGAATGGAACGTAGCTGATCACAGTTGTGTAGACGTTAATGAGTGTACCTTAAACACAGACCAATGTACCCAGATCTGCAAAAATACTGTTGGAAGCTACGAGTGTTCATGCATGATTAATTACTACTTAGTGACATATATCGCTTGCAGTATTGTAACGTTTGATACATTAATGGCAGGTTCTGCACTGACTAGCAGATCTATACATATCAATTGGCTGACAACTTTCATTCCAAACACACACTCCGTCTCTCTCTATTATGTAGTGTATTACCGTGATATTACATTCTCTACGCCCTCGTATATAGATTACAGAAATACAACTGCTTTAAATTATAATATCACCAGACTACTGCCTTACAGAAACTATCAGCTATACGTCCGTTCTATAGGAAGTCTATCTAGTGGAGAATCCAATACTGTGATAGTGAGAACGAATCAAGATATACCTAGTCAGTCTCCAACTATTGTCACTGTCTTAACTATCAGTGACACAGAGATAAGTCTCTCGTGGATTGCTCCTGACAGGGAATCTCAAAATGGCATTATAGTCGATTACGTCATTCTAATCAACGTTACAGAACACATTGTAAGCGCTTCTTCTACTTTCTCCGTAATTACGAATCTGAACCCATTCACAGTGTACACATTCAGTGTAGCAGCTTCTACTTCTGTTGGGAAGGGACCTTACAGTTCTTCGACAACTATCACCACCCATGAGAGCACTCCCACGTCTCCTCCTCTCCTCTCTGTCACTACCATCACTCACACCACAATCACACTAACACTCCGTCCTCCGAATGACACATATTCTCTTAATGGTATCATCACCTATTATACTGTCACATACACAGGTATAAGTGTTGACACATCTACACGGACTGTGAGGGTAACGCCATACACTACAAATTATTTGTCACCTGTCGATGAGACACTGATTGGATTGCAAGAAGGTGTTTTTTACAACATTCAAGCAGCTGTGAGTACGAGTGTTGGAAGTGGTCCTAACACTGACGTCATCACTACGACCACATACGAGATAGCTCCTGCTGACACACCTCAGAATATCCAATTCACCACCATCCTGAATACCAGTCTGTCTATCAGCTGGGACTCTCCTCCTCTGAGTGAGCAGAACGGAATCATAACAGGTTACAGGTTAGCGTATAGGGGAGTTAGTATTGATACTGAATGGATAAATATAACACTACCAACAACTAGTGCTACTCTAGAGAATCTGAGTGAAGGTAGCGAGTATGTTATCTACATCTGTGCAGCAAATAGTATGGGAGTAGGTCCTTGTATTTCCGCGACAGAGACTACATTAGAAATTCTACCTGATGGCGCTCCAACAATGTTTATAGTTGAAAACAGAGATTCTACTTCTCTTTCATTTTCATGGACACTCCCCCTTATCGGAGAACGAAATGGAGTAATAATAGCGTTCTACTTAGTAGCAACTGATTTGCAAACTAACGTAGAGATCTCTCAAGCTGAGGTCAGTGGAACAACATTTTTCTATCAGTTCACAGGTTTGGAAGAGCATCACAATTATTCTATCCTAATCCAAGCAAGAAATTCTATTGGCTACGGACCAAATGATAAGTTGATTGTCTTAACTGCCGAGTCATCTCCTGGAGAAGCTCCGGACAATTTTACAGGTATTCCAGCAACTGTCAGTATTACGTTATCATGGTTAGCAATATCAGTTGATCAACAGAATGGAGAGTTGACTTACTACGAAATTACCTATTTTAACGAAGCAACATTCCTATCACACACTCACGTTAGTACGAACATATCCGCATCCGAGCTACAATGTACTATTTATGGTCTGGAAGAAGATGTAGTCTACCATTTCAGAATTAGAGTATATACTTCTGTGGGATCAGGTCCTTACTCCAACGTGATTAGTGTAAGAACTGAAGAAGCTCTACCCTCTAGTCCTCCCACAGATTTCAAGGCGTATGTGTTGTCAACAACTCAAATACATGTGGAATATGATTATCCTCTCCTTATTAATCAGAATGGAGCAATAACAGGATTTGATATTAGTGTAGCTTCTTCAACAGAATCTATTGAACAGATAATATCGACATTTCTAACAAGCTACACTCTACAGTCTCTCCATCCTTACACTAGTTATTCAATTCAGATCAGAGCTATCAATTCTATTGGACATAGTCCTTATACTCCAGTTATCATAATTACAACCAACCAAGCACTACCAGCCGAAGCACCTACACAACTTACTCTCTTACTGATCACACATAACTCTGTCAACCTCTCCTGGGACCAGATCCCTTCCTCTTCCCTCAATGGAGAGTTTGTGAGCTACAGTGTTCTTGTAACTGCTACTCAAACTACAAATTACTTCTTATACGCCTCCATCTCACCTCACGCTATCATCCCTAGCCTCACTCCCTACACAGAGTACTCACTAGCAGTAGCAGTCATTAATACTCATGGAACAGGTCCCTACTCATTCTCTGATGTCACTTTCACTACTCTTCAGTCACCTCCCTCACAAGGACCTGAGCTACTTCCCATTCAAAGCATAACGAACACCAGTGCTCTTGTACAGTTTAATTCTCTTCCTATACACCTCCAAAATGGGCCTATTATCTCCTACACACTCTCTATCTACACCAGTGCAGACAATCTCCTTGTTACCTCAATCACCCTCTCCTCTCTCTCACACAAATTATCGACTCTACTTCCCTACAGAGAGTACACCGTACAGGTAACAGCTAGTAACATAGCTGGTACCAGTTCTCCTACTTCTACGAGCTTTATAACAGCAGAATATGTACCCACTGGTCCCCCCACATCTATCTCTGCCACTCCTTACTCCGCTTATGTCACTCTGTTATACCAGCCTCCTGAAGCTTCTGTACAAAACGGAATCATAATTAATTACTCAATTAAATTTGGTACTTCTATCAGCACAACTACCTACACTACACACTTGACAGAATATTCAGTTTATGATCTTGAGGAATACACTCAGTATCAATATAGTATTGCTGCCTGGACTAGTGTTGGGATAGGACCATTCAGTTCAGTACTATATGAAACAACTCTTCCATTTCCTCCGTCTGCAGCGCCACAGAATGTGACTGGTACACCTGAATCTTATCTCTCAATATTTGTCAGCTGGTATCCTATTCCTGTTATCCATCAGAATAGTCTTGTGATAAATTATATTGTCTACTATCAAGGACAAGAACATGACAAAAGTGAGGGAAAGCAATCTGTTGATGATTTCAAAACTGATACCATAATCACACTTCTGAAGCCTGACGAGGTATACTCTATCATAGTAGCAGCTGAAAATTCTGGAGGAATTGGTCCTTTATCTGTTCCAATTTATGTCAGAACTCTACAAGGATTGCCAACTGCTGCTCCTACTCAGGTAATAGTTGTAGCTACGTCATCATCTTCATATATTGCTAGTTGGGTTGGAATTCTTGCACAGCATCACAACGGATTGCTATTAGCTTATGAAATTGTATCTCAAGGTGCAAACTATGACACGTCTCCATTGAGAATAAAAACTGGTTTGAATACGACGTCATTAGAAGTGACTGGTTTGCATCCAGCAGTAGAATACACTGTGTATGTGTTTGCGTTGAATGCAATTGGAAACGGTCCTGCTTCTGATTCAGCCTCTCTCTTGTTGCCAGAATCAATTCCTAATGTAGCTCCTTCAATTATAGATTCTTCTTCAGGGAAAAATTGGATATTCGTGGTTTGGGAAGAAATTGACGGAATACATCGTAATGGACTTATTCTACTATATGAACTTAGATTCACGCCATCATCAGATACCCAATTCGTATTCATTAATATCAGTACACCTACTGTTAACTCAAATCTAACAGGTTTAAGCATTGATACGTATTATACAATAGAAATACGAGCTTATACCAGTGCAGGTCCTGGACCATTCTCTTCAGAACAATTCTTATCAACAGATAATCATGTCTGTAGAGTGTGTGTGAATGGTGAGTGTTCTCAAGGTTATGCTGAGAGCATCTGTCAGTGCAATCCAGGATTCACAGGTCAAACTTGTGATATCAACATTGATGACTGTCTTGATGTTAACTGTGATCATGGTAGTTGTACAGATGGAGTTAATAAATATATTTGTGAATGCGATGACGGGTATCAAGGACAGCTGTGTGACATAACAACTGGTACACCTGTCTGTGGAGAAGTGCTTTATCTCAACTTCCTATGGCTTGATACAGCTTATAGTGATACAGTTGTTCTTCCTTGCTCTGATTCTGACTCTCTACTATTCGGTGATGCCAGTCGTTCCTGCTCAGCTGATGGCTCATGGTTACCACCTGATGTGAATAATTGTATGAAGAAAGTTTATGATGATCTGGATATAGAAGGTGATTTAATACTCTCTCCTGAAGATGTTATTGATAGCGTTGCTAATCTGCAGAATATTTTCTGTGTAGTTGATTCGGGGTCTGGTCCCACTTTCTTCCCAAGTGAGATCGAGATATTGATTGAAGTTATAGTGAATGTTCTGGATTCAGTAGACAGTCAAAATGAATCTACTCGAGTAGATCTTCTTCCTCAGGTAACGCCTGGAGTTCTGTGCATGTTATCTGGCATACTCGACTCGAGGAATCTTGAATTGTTTTATCTCTCTACTGACTCTTCACTAGCTATTGAAATATACGAGCTGATAGAGAGAATTGCAAAGTTAAATGCAGAGAATTACGACACTAATCCTGACTACGCTCTCTTCTCAGAAGAAAATATTCATATGTACATTACTCCTCTGACTGATGGAAAATCTGTCACACTACCAGATTACGATATGTCAGCTGTCAAAGATACAGGTCTCTATCCAAACAGTATATCCATCCCTGGGAGTGAGGTATCGAGTCTGTTTTCCAATTCCCATGGAGAAGTGCCTGTAATTGCTGTTGTGTTTAGTCGCTATTTGGGTCAAGCAATCGGATCTTCTTCTCTAAATCCTGATCTAGATACTACTTCTACTATCAGCACAGGTGTAATCTCTGTACAGAATAGTCTGGGAGAACCTCTCACATTCTCTTCTCCTATTACTCTAACTCTAAAACTACTTACTTCTACAGAATCTAAACTAAAATATACTTGTGTGTATTGGGATAATACTACACACACTTGGACTTCCTCTGGACTAAGGTATGCTGGAGAAAGTTCAGAATATTTCAGCTGTTCCAGCACACATGCTACTAGCTTTTCTGTACTTTCATCCAAATATGAGGGTCCCAATTATCAAATTATTATCATTACAGGTTCTATTAGTACAATTTTATGCCTTCTGGTTATATTTGTCTCTTGCACTATATGGTTCCTTTACAATTATTTCAAGAGGAAAGATTATAAGTTTATTCATTTGCGAAAACAGCCAGAAACAGTGGGCCATCCGCTACAACCAGATGATGCTTCCTTTAATCCATTATATGATCACAATACAGACAAATTGGGCATGAAATATCAAACAGAACAAGAAAAATCTAATAATTATTCAATTATTGATATCGAACTTCACGAAGATAGACAATACGCAGAAGCAAAATCCGAACCCTCTCTGAATCCATTCACTGAATATATTAATAGTGACAACAAGGAGGTAGATGAGCCTTTAAGGTCTGGATTGAATCCTTTTAGAAGAGATTCTGACAACATAACTAAAATTTCTATGATAGTTTCTGAGCCTGGATCTTCTGTTCATTCTGAACTAATGGAGATGAAACACAGTGATGATACATAGTTATCCATAATCCATATTCCAAAACATTTGATAATATGAATTATTTATTTACATTCTTTTATGATAATTATATTTAATTTTTTAATTTTTGTAGAATTTTTCGTTTTATTTACTATTCATATTTTATCTAATTTTAATTAAATTAACATGAATTTAAGAAACGTTCATTTACAAAATCAAAATACTCTGTAACCTCTGCTATCCGAATTCGTTGGGCCTGTCAAAAGCGTTCGGATAATCGAGGTCGTTTATGCATAGTGGAATAGGAACTGGGATCAGGGGGCATGTTCGAATAATCGAGGTTGCACTGTAATTATGCTGTAACATCAAACAGTTTTAGCACTATCTTACGAAAGTATTTCTAAGGTAATTTTACTGGTCTCATCGGATAACTCTCCCCTGAGGGCACATGGCTAAAAAGCAGGTTTACGGTCATACGATCATTGGTCTGTAAAGCTATCGTATGCTATTTGTTAGATGCCATACGATCTTCGTACAGCTAAATTTTCCTAAGTATAAAACTAAAAACTGCACCCTTTAGGTTCTTAATATAGCAGAAACAGTTCATTCGAAATCTGATATAGTTAGTCAAATTTTTAAATTCTATTTACTTTCTTGATTGCATGATGAATACTTAGTTATCAGGATTGCGAAATTCGAATTCGTAATAGGATAGAAGTACTTCGATTAGTACGTATTAATTCTTGTTTCACGAGAGCGTATGTCTTATGCGAGTTCCTTGAGTTTCGATATAACGGAATTTGACTGTATAATTGTAATATTTAGCCTGTATACGTTTTGCTCAATCTTCTGCTCGGATATGGTAACTCTTATCAAGATTAGTTTATTGGCCAAATTTTCTTGGCTACTAACGTTATTTTCTATTTGTTCCGGATTCAATGTTGCTGTTTTTTATGGCATGCCTCCCTAGCCATTTCTCAGGCCAATACGGAATAATCCGTGAGTTATTACATCAAAATCTCGGTAACATGTATTTTGAATAGAGCTTGTCATGAAATATTGCTTGAATTTCAGGTCAATTTAGTACATAATGATGGAAGAGTTTATGAAACACTAATCAAAGGTGATAGGGAAAAGGAATCTTGAAGGCTCTTTTAACATATTGAAGGGAATACAAATAATGTTTGAGAGTCATACAACTCTTCACCAAGATGATCTTGATTACTTTAATGGAAATAAAATTGACGTCATCTTATCTTCTTTTATAAGTATATCTTCAGTTCATATAGCTGATAAGTTCAATATCCCTCTAATGTTAAATTCTTACGAAATCGGATTTATTGCAAGGGAGAAATGTCCTGACTGTAAGTACACAGGAACAGTGCCTCTTCCGTTTACCTTTCATTTCTCTATCTAATTCTCTGCCATCATTACTAATATATATGCTTTTTGAAAGGTTCATTATATTAGGGCTTTATCCTGCTTTGAATTTGTTTGACTCTCAAATAAGATTGCTTGGCTTAGAGGAACTGTCTCCAAAAAGTATGTTCATTGCATTGCTGGTCGGTTTCCTATTGTTTACCAAAGTTATCATCCACTCGTCGCTCCATCTTTAGGACTCTCTGATGGTAGATGGTTAGTTGGTTACATCCCTCCTGGCAAAGCTTCTGAAGAGTTAAGTGATGAATATATCACATTCCTAAGAGAGGTTCCTTCACAACCTGTTGTTTATATATGTTTGGTACCATAGTGAGACTTAACACAGCTCAATTAAGTTCGCTATATAAACAGGTTTGTGATCAAAATGATTATAATGTTATATTATCCTTGAGGATAGATCATCAATTAGAGCTAGTTAATATATTAGAGCTAGTTAATATATTAGAACCAGTTAATATATTAGGATTGAATAACATAGAAGAAATGATTGCTGGGTTACCGAAGCATTTGAAATTGGTATATTATGCTCCGCATATTGCTCTCTTGAAAACTGAACAAGTTAAAATATTTCTTTCTCATGGTGGTTATAGCTTAGTTATGGAGAGTATAGTAACTACTACGCGCTTGGTATTATTTCCGCTTATGGGTGATCAGTTTGTAACTCGAACGTTATGGAGGAAATAGGTTGTAGTATACAATTTAATGACATGACAGCTCTGCACTCAAATTGTTAGAACTTGATCAGAATTATCAGATATATAAGGATTGTGTTGAGAACGCTAAACAGCTGATGAGCGAGGCTGAAGGGGCTCCTGAAGTAGTCGAGATACTGGAGAGATTGCCATCTCGTGGATATGATGGAATGTCATTTGACAGCAATATACAGGATATTCTTGATGTATATTCATCACTATTGGTTCTACTCTCCTTATCTATTATTATTTTGTCATTTCTGATTGGGCTATGCTATTGTTGCTGCTATAGAAGAGGAAAGAAGGATGACAAAATTAAAGATGAGTGAATCAAGGACCAACATTTGTATTTCATTGTAGTATTTATTATTTGATCAGAGATTCTGTTTTCTTATCTGTGTTTGTTGTTATTTTTCAGATGTTCATGTTTCTTCAATCATTTAGTTCACGGTTAGCTATCTAAGGTAGATGGGAGTATATACTGGTAGAGTGTTTCTCAATTGGCATATAAGAAATTTAAACGGTTTCAAGTGTTTGTTGCACTTTGAATATGAAAGTGCTAAATTAAGGAAGAACTGCTCCTCTACCACCAATATTTACCTAAGAAATATAATACTTTTAAGAAGTTGTTACACCGCCGCAGTAATACTAAAATAGAATTCACCCTAGACAAGGTGTGCCTTGAAGATTTTTGATGATATAAGTGTACCACAGTTAGAAAATGTTAAGAAAAACTGGGCTAATTCATAGATTCGCATTTGATATATTGATACATTTTCGTATGCAAAATAGAAATTATAATACATTTATGGCTATGCACTAGCATTAAGCATACATCATACATCCGTCCACTATCCTGCAGAACCTATCTCTATCTGTCTCAAAACTATCTAAATTTGCAATTATTCTATATTTCCAATTGAAAACAGTCTCAATTGGCATATTTATCAACAGCACAAATGCATTTATACCATAAATCCTTTCCTTGACAACTGATAAACAAACAGACAGACAGACAGACAACAATTGAGATTTAATAATATGGATTATTTTCTAAACTATTTTCAGAGGAAACGTTTATGGCTTTATGCATTAATAGTCGTTACATCATATTCTAGCTTTGGGTACAGTGAAGATTGGATTTAATGACGCACCATCGGGCTAGGGCTAGGGAAAAATGTAATTTGCGATCTGTCGCTATATCCGAACTTTGGGTCACACTTGTATTATATTAACCAAAACCTAATACAATTCCTATGGGAAATTTTATAAAGTGACACAAAAGTGGAACAATATGTCAGATATAAAATCGTGACCCCCAGTGCACACCGCACAGAAATTGTCCATGCATCCTGAAAGTATTAGCCTTTAATCTATTATGGTTTTGGCAATGCACCGTCTACGGTTATAGAAAACATAGGCAACTATTTCAATACTGGGCTACTATACTAAAGTATAGTCGGCACAGTAAAAAGGAGCTGAAGAGTTCAAGTGAATGTGGCTAACTTTATTAACGTATCAATCTCTCATTTAAGTTATACTAATCACCTTGAATACCGTTTTGCTTTATGGAATGCACATTCTGTATTGAAACATAATTCCTCCACCACTATAATTGACTTGATTGTTATGTCAAAGCTGGACCTATTAACGATTACAGAAACTTGGCTAAAGGATCGTGATTGTGACAGAATGTTCATTGCTGAATTGAAAAATTCATTGTCTGACTTCAGAATTCATCACTCTCCTCGTTTTGAGAAACCAGGTGTTGGAATGTGTGTTATATTGAGCATAGGTTTTAAAGTAGATATGAATAGTAAGACGAAATTTACCTCATTTGAGCATATGGACATTACAATAGAGTCTGGAGGAAAATCTCTGATAATATTTACCATTTATCATCCGCCACCATCCAAGAAAACTAACTCATGCCATCTCTATTTTATGATGAATTTTCAGAATTACTAGAGTCTTTTGTGACTAAATCAACTAAATTCCTAATACTCGGTGACTTTAACATACGTACATGTTGATGATACTTGTGACTACAGATATAAGTTACTTGATCTGCTTTTGTCAGCTAATCCACATCAGAGAGCTGTTGGTCCTACTCATAGAAAAAGGGGGGCACACTTTGGACTTAGTTATTTGTCCGATTTTAAAGAGCCTGATATCTGATATTAAGATTGATGGTAGTTTGCCATCGGATCATGCAGCTGTTATAGTGAAGATAAAATTTTCGTGATATACTCGAGTGTTCTATCCTGCCAGATTAAATGATGAGATCGTAGAACAATGTAGATCTAGTTTAAGCATGTTTAAATCCTTTCAAGTTCTGAGGTGAGGAAGATCATTTGTCAATCTCCAACAATATCCTGTTTACTTGATCCGATTCTAGCACATCTGCTTAAAGAATGTATTGAGGCACTCCTACCAGTTATTACGAAAATTACAAACTTATCTTTGGTCTCTGGATGTGTTCCTTACTCTTTGAAATATACTGTTATTACTCCTCAAATTAAGAATCTGAACTTAGCAATGAAGACCTAAAGAATTTCAGGCCTGTTTCTAACGTTCCTTTTTTAGGTAAAATAATAGAACGTGCTGTGTTAATACAGCTGCAGTTGTATCTTGATGAGAATAATCTCCAATCTGCTTATAGGAAGTATTATTCTACAGAAACTGCACTGGTGCGGGCCAGAATGACATGTGCGAGCAATTGATATTAAAGAAGATGTCGCTATGGTATTATTTAACTTGTCTGCAGCCTTTGACACCATAAGTCATTTTGAATCTTCTACAAGAGATGACAAACTAAAATCCTTGAAAACCTGTATAGCTGATATATGTACATGGTTGATGAATAATAAACTAGTGCTAAATTCAGAAAAAACCGAAGTTCTTCATGCCACATCTCGTTATCAACATAATAGGTCGCTGGCCCTATTCAAATAGGTCTTTCTACTATTGAAGCAATACCGATAGTGCGTGATCTGGGAGTTTTATGACAGCAACTTGATGATGCCATCTTATATAACCAAAATGTGTTGTGCTCCAAATCATGCTTTAAGGACTATTGGGCAGTTACGAAGATACCTAGACCGTCCAACTACAGAAAGGCTTGCTCATACATTTATTTCACGTATTGACAGTTGTAATAGTTTATTATATGGTTTACAAACAAGAGATATAAATAAGCTTCAGCGTGTTCAGAATGCAGCAGCTCGCATGGTTATAAGAACATCACGATCACGAAGCATTACTACTATGAACACATATTTTCTCATAATCAGGTCCCTTCAGTAGATATTCAATTAATATTGCTCCGGTAAATACGAACTCTGTTTATCGCGAACATTCGTTAGTCTTCGTATTAACGAGGTTCTACTGTAGTATTATTAATAAGATTTCTGCGAATTAATTATTATCATTTAATGTTGCTTAAGATTGATTGGACGACCAGACTGGCCGAGTCATAAAAAACTGACCGGTATCATGTCTGGTTTATATTATGAAAGGATATTACATTATCGGTTTTACCAGGAATTCTCAACCATTTCTACCCTCTGTACAAATATATCGCGTATAAGTACATACTTATCCTGAGTAGATTTATCCATAGCTAGTAGTACTATCCCTAGTATGAGCCTACGCCCCCATGTACAATTGAAGAGACAGAGGTTTTGACTTTTGATTTCAGTTACTGTGTGAATGGGCACGAGAAAAAACTTGGGTAGACATCTGGAAAACTGTTAATTTAGAGGGTCTATTGTGTAAAACTAGACTCTGCTAGCCCAGCGGCGTCGAACGAGGGGCCACTGGGGTTAGGACATATTTGAGAATGGAATGTTACCACATTCCTGATACCTTCCTACGTTGCTTGGGGAAAATACTCCCAAATATATTCGACTGACTACTCAAATGACGCGGAATTTTGCGTTGAATACGAACATCGATATATAAATGGGATCAGATATATAGTTATATACTGTAGAAGTTATGGTCATTTGTAATATTCTAAATGTGTCCAAGTGGCAGATTAAAATACCTGCCAAGGTTGATACGGTGATTTGAAATGGCTGCATAGCTAAAACTCACTTCTAGACACGAGTTATTATTGTGCCAATTTGCATGCTTTTACGGCAAATCCCACAATTTTGACTGACTGCTATAATATTTTTTAATTTTAAAGTAACATAGCTGTAAATGGAATTGTATTAACAATTAGATGTATAATATATAGGTAGGAAAGCAGTTATCGTTATAATTCTACTTCTTTGTTCCTTTTTTCCCTTTCCCCTTTCCCTTGGCCTTTTTGCTTTTTGGCCGTTTAGGATGTAGCTTACGGTATCTCCGCCAGTAGTATTGTAACTTGGTTACAGCTTCAGTTTGTAATTTCAAAAGTTTGTCTTTCTCTTCAATTTTCTTCCTCTCCTTCTGTCTCTCCTCCACAACAACTAAGTATTCTTTCTCTAGCACGAAGAGTTTCTGATCTAACTCCTTCAAATCTGAGCTCCGTTCTTCTAGCTGTTCTGTCAAGTCGTCAATGCGGTCTTGTTTCTCCCCTAGATCACTGTCATATCTGTTGACGAGAATATTATTACAGTCGACATCACAGGCAGTGGAGGTCTCAAGGGAGCAAACGGGGCATTTGCCCGGATTAGAAAATCCAGGCCCCGACCCGGCCCCGGTTCTGCCACATCCTCAGACCATCACTGACGAAAATATAATAAGATTTTGCCCCGGGTATGCAATATCCTGGTACCAATCAAATGTGTTCAAGAAAGCGAATGTTTGAATAAACAGAATAGACTGTATTTTATTTCTAAAGGCTGACTCATCATGGGATTATTGCGTCATCATGACTACAAAAACACATCATAATTCTCCAAATTTCGATATTTTTGAGAATTTCATAATACTCGACAAACAAAGTGCCCAGATTACTATCCAAAACCACATAGCAGCTCCGGTGTTACCAATTATTTTGGCAATTCTTTGCTTAGCTAGCCGTCTATATAGTAGACCATGGACTTGCTCTCAACAGGTATTTAAAATATTCCGTACATTTCTAAAGTTCTTGACACTCAAATTTTTGCTCGCTCCGACTTTTCAATTGATATTCTAAGACCAAAATGTAGAAATTACGAATTTTTCGTCTTGTTACGCCACTGCCCCCAGGCCCCCTCATACAATCGCTGACGCTTGTTCCTCCTTTACCAAATCCTGGATTCATCACTGATTGGATCCAAGTTTTAGGAAACAAAATCAAATCTGAGGTCCACCTTGGGAAATTGCAGCTACCTCAATGCAAATTTCACATAAACAACATATCAGCTGGTTATAAGAACATATTTTAAGCAAAAGTCAGAAACCATAAAATTACGGCAAAGGAGAATGGTATTCGTTGTTCCCTGTTTTCGATGTACATTAGAACGACAGTCTACTTTAGTGCATAATTTAGTGTTCATTGTGACGTATGAATCACTGATTATATATCTGTAATTATTGCCAAGAACAATATTAATTATAGTTTAGCATAAAGAATACCGTTGAATCCAATTATCAACTTCCTGCTCTATCCTCTCCTTTCTCTCCCTCAGAACAGCTTCAGATTGTCTATTAGCGATGAGGTTACCATTCAGTTTTTTAGTTTGGGAAATTTCTTGTTCTGATAATTTTTGTTTTCTCTGTAAATGATTGCTCCCATATTGTTCTTTCTGTTTCTTCGTTTCATCTCTAGCAAGCTGTACATCCTCCTGATGCATTCTCTGTAAAGTTTCCATTTCAGCTTTCAGGTATTTCAACTAAAGAAGAGATAATATATTAAATTAATATTTATGACTACATTATACATTTGTAAAAGTATAATTGTTTGCATTCTTGATAAGTTATTGATTATTAAAGATAAGAAAATAGCAGGATTGGATAATTATTTTATACCGCGATTTGTAATACTATGGATATCAAAAGCTGTACGATGCAATGGTTAATAATATGCAAGAATTTATCGTTGTTTTCATAGAAATAAAGCAAACGATTTAGCCGAAGGCTCGTATGAGATAATCACAGCAAAATGACGTTGATAAACTAATAGATTAATAAATACACAAGTACAGTAGACTTCGCTTAATAGGTCAGATTGAGATTAGGTCATTCCGACCTGGTTAACCGGAGTAATTTAATATTATTTGTATGGTTCTGTTTCTGGCCAATTGACTCGATTAACCGGTGGGTCTATCTCTATTAAGGGGAGTGTATTGTAGCTATTAGAATACACGTATAATAACAGCTTACATTTGCATTCTTCTTCCCTAAATCAGTGTCCCTCTTAGATACAGCTTTTTGTACTTCCTTATTGATTGACACTAGGTCAATACTCAGAGCTTCTCTCCTCTCTTCCAGCACCTTTAGGCTCTGATTTCTATTCACTTCTTCTTGTCTGCTCGTAACAAGACGGTCTAATAATACTGATCTAGTAGAATATGGATATAATTCAGTTTATTAAAGATAATAAGTCAATTTAGTTAGGACAAACTATAAATTTAATCTATTTCAGTATATTTCCATACACTTACTTCGCGTGTGTACATTCAACTCCCGTAATATCGAACAAGGATATATGGAAGTCTGAAATTGTACAAATGTGGTCCCAAGCCAAAGTACCATAATCACATGGAAAGATTCAACTAGTAACGACTGCTGGTTGTTTTCGTCGACGCCATGAAGGCAATAGGGAATTTCGCTCTGCGAAATTCTGCTAGTCCAACCATTGATATTCTGTTATGTTATGTTATAGCATTCTATACGGAGAGTACCCTATACGTTAAGGCAATGATAGTCCATTGAAAATTTGGACCAGTGACAGCGATATATAGCAATGAATTTAAATAGGGAATTCACACGACAGAGTTGAAAGTGTACCATTTTGAGACTATAGGAAATGCTAGGATTCCCTACATAAATTCATCTCTTTATATCGCTGTCTCTGGTCCAAATTTTCATGAACTATCATTGCCTTAGTGTATAGAATGCTATGGTTATGCATTACCTGAATTCTTTTAGTTTCTTAATATACTCATTGAAGGAGGGAGATTGATCCTTGTAGAACTTGCTCTTCAGATTAGACATAGCACTAGGATTGACATAGAATCCTCGTATAATAGACTGCATGACTTCAGTAGCTTGTGACTCTGTTTTATCAGAAAGACGTTCTAGTCCAGCCTTTTGAATCAAACTTCTGTAATGAATTAGTTGTAATCTGAGATCTGCTCCTAAATCAATAGACAATCTATCTATTTGCTCAAGGGCAGGAGGCAAGCAGGATAGCAGCTCTAATTTAATGATATACTCATCTAGTACTCTGAGTATTCTCTGAGAATCTATTCCTGTAAGCTTCTTCCTCGGACCATCTATGCCAACAAGTGAATTAAGTTGTAACTCTCCCATTATTATAACAAGGGATTACTACAAAAAGCATATGTTTAATATTAATTATTAAAATACAAGTGTATAAACCGTCTCAGATATGCCAATTCTTAAGGCTTTTTAAATATCAAAAAATTTGAGTGATCTCACGATTGAATTTTAAATTCTCATAAATTGTAGCCGTTCTCACAGGCTCTCATGGATTGTTGAGAAACCAGATTGGCATTTATATCTACTATTTAAGCCTGATATATAGCAGGTACACACAGCTGTACATATCTCTAAGTTCTTATGGAATCTATTTAATTTAACACATAATAATAGATAGTAGAACAGAACGATCGCTAGGGTACCAAATGTAAGCTGGAAGAGTATCAAGCGCTATGCTCCCATTTCTAGGGAACGAATTCCATCTTCCGCTCTTCTAAAATGCAGTGGGCTCCAATTGCCCTGGCTTTAATTCTTCCAGAGTTACATTGGATTTGTTTTATACGTAGATAAATAATTAATTATTCAAATACTACAAAAATAATACAATAAATAGCATAATAAACACTGTAAATCTGAATGCGAAACACAAGGGTAATAATTCTTAAACAATATGCAATACAGTATAAACATATGTACAAATTTAAGGCAGTTAGAAAACAACGAAACTACACACCAAACATGAAATGTTGTATCGCTAGCAAACCTGTATACATATGTGTTGGTTAATCAATTACCCAATAGAATTATAATTCTATGGTAATCACGTATGTATTGTTACAATTTTGGCCATTTGTTAGAAATTGAACGAAAAAAGTTAAATTAACTTAACCTAGCAATAGAATTACAAATTAGAGAGATTAAATGTACGTATAAATGAGTAATAATGGTGCATTGACTATTGATAATGTTTGGGATATTCATTGGGGTATTTTCTGATATGATTGGTTATTTCATTTCTCTGATCTATCAGATTAGAAGGTATTTTGTCATAAACATCCGTGAAGAGAGAGTCTAATCCTGGTTTAGGCTGACGTTCTGCTTTCTCTAGAGTTTGGATTAGAGTACTTCTTGTCTAAAGAACAGTAAATGTTAGCAAGGCCGGCTTCTCCAGGAATCATGGGGTTTCCGGCAGAACCCAGAAAGTTGGACTAACAGATTAAGTGGACCCTGTCTCTACAGGGTTGCCGTAGGAATGGGAATTACCATGGGAAAAGAGATGTAAAATGGTTTCCTTACCCATGTGGTAATTCTCATATGGGAATTCCCACAGACAATCCTGTGGAAATGGGATGTGAATCAAAAATTCATTCTCCTCTAAAACGTTGTACTCAATAATATGTGCAGTTTTAAATAAGGGCTAAAAGAGGTAGGGCGTAGCTAGAGTTTAATTAACGCATAGCACAAACTAAATTGACCAGTACATGGCTTGGTAGGTTACTTGTTCGGATCGATTATAGATAGGAGTTAGTTAAGGTCAGGGAAATTAGGGGAAGACTTTAGGTATTTTGTTGTTCCAAAGGGTGTTCTCATAACCAGTATCCACTGTTATACTAACTATACCACATTATATAAATTAATTGTAGAGCTAAATTGTAGTCCGTTACGAATTCGAATATTTGTATCAATCCTATCAAATAGTTATAGCTAAATGTTGTAAAACGGGAAATAATTAAAAATATAATCCCTACATGAAAATAGTAACAGTACTTTACCTGTTGAATAAAATCTTCATCTTCCTCTGAAGTCCACAAGCCTTGCTTTATCAAAAACAGTTTAACTCTCTTGACAGGACAAGAGTTGAGCCCTAACTCATGTACTTCATTCTCATAGCGGTAAGCCTTCCAGTCATCACTAGTACTATGATGTCCTACTCTATAAGTCATAGCTTCTATAAGGAAAGGAGCATTCTCCGTAACAGCACGCTCTCTGTAGTGTTTCACAGCATTATACACAGCGAATAGGTCATTACCATCTACTCGCACAGCTTCCATCCCGTAACCTATAGCTCTCATGGCTATTCCATCTCCAGCATACTGCTCAGTAGCAGGAGTAGATATAGCGTATCTAAATGGGAGATATTTTATCTTATAGTGTATGTACTATCAGGTCTAGTGATTTATGGATGTAATGTTACACAATAAAACCGTAATTAGACTCAAATTTTGGTAGTAATAAACAAATTTGCTAGTAAGCTACTGAGGAGTTTCGTATAGTACAACGCGTCTCCTAATTTAATACGCCTAGACTCATGGTACTATACCAAAAAGTTCCTTGTACTAATGACACTAAGGAGACTTCCTAGATTCGTGGCACAAGAGTCAATACATTAGTCCTCGATGTCCCAAAATGAATTTCTGTCCTGATTGGACGGCGCTGTATAAGTATATATTATCATGAATTGATTAATGATCGATCTTGAACAATACTACCCCAGCTTGTTACTACAGCGTTTATGATCAAAGTATACATGCTAAACATGACAAGACCATCCACTTGTACAAGTGTGTTAAATACAGTAAGAAACTGGCACATAGTTAGGTCTACAGCCGTCTTGGAGGGGGGACATCTGACATAAAGGGGACACCTGACCATAGTGCCAGAAATCAAGGGAAGACAGCTGGCTAGTACTAAGTTACACTAAAATACACTGACATGTTAGAATCTAACGGCTTCTGTAAAAGCTAAACTATTATTATAGAGCGTCTTCTCCTTCTCCAGTAATCCTCCGGGCCACTATTAAACATAAATTCTCTGTTTTGGCAAATTAAGTCCATCACTGGGAATTTACATCTTTTGGCATCCATAGACTTAATTATTCAATTACAGATTCATTTAGATGAAATACGATATATAGTGGAACCTGCATAATCCGACACCTCTGTAATCCGGAATTTCGCTAAACCGACATTATTTCTTTTCACGGATAGTTTTGTATAGAAAACAACCTCAATAACCCGGAACCTCGCTACTCCGTAATCCGACAATTTAATGATGATCAAGTAATATAAATTCGACCTCTATAAACCGACGATTTAGCGATTTAGCTTTCATTTATCTGAGATGTACATATTTCAACAAATGTCGGATTATGGAGGTGATTTTCCCTTCATAATCCAACATTATCGTTTACAATGTAAATATAGTATACTACATACTTGATATTTGACAACCATATGTCTTGAATTTTACATTAGTATATACGAGAACACCTGTATAATCCGACAATTTACTCATCCGAAATTTTCTTCGTTTCCCAACGAGTGTCAGATTATGCAGGTTCTACTGTAATATGAAACCATAATTATGAATAACAATTATAACATACCCATTATTCCTGCAAAAGAATAACACAGGACACTGTAGTGTAGTAGCAAAGTTCATAGCAGCATGACAATCTCCCTCACTAGCTGATCCATCCCCAAAGAACACACATACACACTTGTTAGCTCCTTGTAGCTTAAAAGCGTATGCAGTGCCAGGTGCCTGTGGTATCTGTGTACCGAGTGGAGATGATATATGTTGGTAGTTTAGCTTCCTGCTGCCATAGTGTACAGGCATCTGGCGAGCCTTGCCTAAATCCAATACATTACCTGTACACTGATTCATACATTCTTCAGGTGAGAACCCCCTATACATGAGAACACCAGCTTCTCTGTACTGAGCATACACCATGTCTTCATGAGATAGTCCAGCAGATGATCCAAAGTGTATAGCCTCCTCTCCTGTACAGGCCATGTAGAAACTGATTCTACCGTGTCTCTGAGCATCGTAAAGCAGCTTGTCCATCAGTGTTAATGTTACCTAGGAATATAGTTAATAAAATGGCTAATCTCAGGGAAATTAAGAATTGGAATAGATTAATTCCTTTCAACATGTTAAACACCCTTCAGGGTTCATATAGGTTCTAGGGAGCACGCTCCTATTGCCCTAACGCTCTTGTGATGTGATTTACGTAATAAATACGTTTTAATCAGGATGCTAATGTTAACTGGTATGAAGATAGATCATAATAATCACAATCCTAGATATATTTTGCCCCATACGCCTAATGGAGTCACCCACACTCCGAGAGTAATTTCCGAATTTTGCAATGCCAGAAGCTTATTCTGGTTAGAAACAACAGATTATAGATACAGTCAGGGTTGCTTATAACTGCTTATTCCCAATAAAATCATTCCCATAGGATTTATTAATCAGCTGTTTGATCATCAGGTAGTCTGTCTCAACAGAAGACGTGTTGAACTAATCACAGAGTTCAGAGAGAAACAGATAGAAGGGCTGCGGAAAACGGACGTAACCAAACTATACTTCAGTTATAGGAATCCAAAGCTAACTTACAAACCCAAATAAAAGAGAACACACTCCACACCATGAGAGAGAGGATGGTAGAGCCACAGAGGAGATGGGCGTTGAGAAAAAAGAGCTACATCTTACTGTGAGGGGACTGAGGTACTGTTTCAGTAAGACACTCAACAGATAGAGGAGAGTATCTCGACCTCCACAACCAAGGATATCTGTTGGTAAGAAAGGACCAGCTGATGGGGAATTTGAATATTCTAGAGGAGTAGCTTCAGATGAGAAATACACAGCTCATCTAAGTAGAACATAGATTTAGTTCAGGTCGTATAAGTGTATTCTCTACTATAGGAGAATACAATAAAACAGTGTGATGCTATGTGATGCATGATGAAGATTTATAGTTAGTGATTCGTGGTTCATTCCATATTCCAGTAGTTTCCAAACTACAAATTGGTAACTAAAGTAACTACACATTACACTATGAAGGTGATACGTAAAACTAATTGATGGTTCTGTGTTCTGAGTTTCTACAAATAATCAATGTCTTCACGTGTTTTCTCCAGCTGGTGAGAAGCCACGCATACGCTCTTTCATATATGTAGTCAGCAGGGTAATACACAAATAAATGTGAATACATAGTCTGTTTTGACAAGAAACATAATATCGTGACCGGAGACTATTCAGATGGAAATATCAAGGAGCTCCACACTAGGATATACTCAAGATGATGATGGCAAGATATAGTGGTGTATTGTAACTAACAAGATTATTATCTCTTAATTGTTATGAGGTAAATGCTGGTTATAAGGACCTTAACTTGATTTACTGAATCTTTTGTATTCTACTCCATAGATTTTTACTGGATAAAAGGACATTTTACTGGAAAACAGTTGCCATACACCCCAATAGAATTTGTTCTGGTTATAAGAACACTCTTAGAGTAGAAGTCTAATTGGTTCTTATTACAGGTATGTTTGTAGAATAGGCATACTTCATCATACTGTAGATATGTGACATGTTTCCATAATATTATCCCTACATCCAAATCTATCTAAAATTTAAATGAAGTGTTTTCATCTCCGGCACCCACAATTACTACATACCTGTTATAAGAACATTATGTCCAGTTCACGGTAATGTTCTTATAACCGACTCCGCTGTACTAGTATATATGTATTATTCAAATTTATTACAGATATTATTAAATGGAGCTATTGAGTATAGGACTGCTATCACTAGTAGCACTATTATGGGGAGTTACTAACCCACTACTTAGATCAGCAAGCAGTGGATTAAACAATAACAAGAGTACATCTATCACTGGTCAGGTAGGATCAGATCTATGGTATCTACTGACTAATATTAGCTACTGGTTAGTGTTTGGAATTAATCAGCTGGGATCTCTCCTCTTCTACTGGACCCTGGGGAGAGTATCCATCTCATCAGCTGTTCCATTAGCTAACGCTGGTACTTTAGTAGTAACTCTACTAACAGAGGAGTGTATTGGTACACGAATAAACAGACTATATTCTTATGTAGGAGTAGTAGTTGTTGGTATTGGTATATATCTATGTGTGTTATAACAGAAGTATTAATTAACACCAAGATACAAGATATTCCCTCCTGTACAAGCTATTATAAATAGTTATTGATACTTCAGATCGTGATATATGAATAAAACAGAGGTTTACACTACGTTCTTCAAAATTCTTTTTACAGTTCGAATTGAGCTGTTAAGAGCTCAGAATGGTGTTATGTTCGTAGTGAAAAGGAACACAAAATTTACCACTTCGGTTTAACAATTCCCGCACCAAAAACGAGATTTTAGTACCTTTTTGACGTAATTAAATCCTAAGTTGTATAATACGCGTATAACGTATAATACGTTATACGTGATCTATTTGTACGTATTATACGTAATCCGTCTTCATTAAAAGACGTATTAAACAACTTAGATTAAATCACACATTTTTCCGGTAGTATTCGGTTAACCGAATATATTTTCTCCTAGCAGTTAACTGGTTATAGCGGCGGTTAACCGACTAACCGGCTAACCGAATCCAGCCCTGTAATGTATTAAGCATCGACTGGAAAATCGTAGAATATTAGTTGACATTATAACTTGCAAGTTCTTCTGTTCAAACGTATCGGCCTGATGCGTCAAAATGGTCAGGTGAGAACACTGCAATAACTCCTAAAATAGAGCATATGGTTTCTCCCCTAAATATGTATCTATTCACTGATGTTAGACTATTTACCTATCAATTTATTATGTTGACAACAACAATACAATTTTCATTCGCTCAATTCCGAATTAATTAGGTGGAACCAGACGGTATTTTAGAGAACGGAAAAATCCCGCAGTAAACCAATTACAGTGGAACCTCAAAAGGTGAAATTGTACATATGCGATGATTCAATTATGTATTCTCATTAGTGGGCTAAAATGCATTAGAACCTGCCGAATTGGGGCTTTACAAGGTAGGAGTGGAGAATCTGTATCGAAGACCACAGGAAAATGAATCTACTAAAGTGGTTATTTATCATAACTGGAGTAAATATACAGTGAAAAATCCAGAGTGAGACAGCCTAAAATAATTCATATTATGTGCTAAAACTCTTAATGAATGGAAATAATGGTAAATTTTGGTTGTTAGAAGTGGGGTATTAGCAATTCGGGTTTAGAGTCTTACAAATGCTTCCCAGACACCCCACCTTTGGAGGATATACTGTAACTATAATTATCCCACATAATATTCTGATTTCAATCGTCTACCTTTGTTAGAACTAAAGAATTAAATACAAACAGATATGTAACTAACCATTTGTTTGTATATATCCAAAACCTCTTGATTAGACAGAGACAGCTGATCTGTATCATGTACACATCCCTCATTATCCAGCACCTGATACACAGGTAGCGGTGTGTGATTAGGAACAACAGTACATGTCTCTATGTCGGCGGAGTATACAGTCTTCATACCGACATACCTAGCTATTCCTAATTCTTTCTGAATCAAACGGTCTCGATGCTTTATGTCAGTTGTCTGGAATCTCACCTGAGTAGTGCTGGGAGTTAAGAGAGGTCTCAATACAGTCACACGACAGAGCCGACTCATGGCAGATAGATGATTCACAAGAAAACGAGACATAATGTTGACTCTACACACTACGCTATATTCAAGAGTATTGTATGATATAATTTAGAGCCGAAATGAACATTCGCAGGCTAGCTAACCATGGTGAAGAGATAAGCGGGACAATGCATGATGTTGAATTGGAAATTATTAGCAGAATCAAAATCTGTCCAAAAAGGAGAGGTTAAGAAATATTTATTCGAATGGTGTGTACTGGCTCACTAACTAGTAGTTAACACGATACATAAATTTAATGCACGTATTTTAATAGTGAGCCACTATTCTGAAGTATATTCGGTACAGTAAAACAATACATACCATTTTACGCGTCCCTGACAGATTTCGGGTATTGACTGTAACATATATACAGATTAATTGCGTTGTAATAGTATCTATACTATTAATCTGTATGTAATTCAGTGCTCGACAAATCCAGTGGTTTGGTGGCTATAGCCACCAGAATTTTCCTTAAGCCACCAAAAAATGTTGTATTTTGGCTTAGTTATGCGAGGTGGTTGCTAAGTTAGCCAACACGGAATTTCAATTTTGTCGAGCGCCGGTATATATATACAGTCAAACTTGTCTATTACGGCCACCGAAGGGACTGGCCAAAAGTGGTCGTTTAAGAGAGGTTGACAGTTATACACTAGTGTGGTAGTAACGTTATGTTAATGGTGCTGATATAGAGAAGTTGGCCTTTAAGACAAGAGACCCATAATTAAGATAATATAGTGAGAGTAGTTAATGATGGCCACCCAAGGTACTTGTCAAAGGTAGACCTTATGGGAGGCGATCACAATATAATGTAGCCGTTAGGCAGGTTTGACTGTATATATTTATTTATACATATATGTTTGTATTGCTCTGGTACATATGGTCCCCTCTGGATATTTGGTCCGGGGGATCATATGTACCAGATCGTGATAGGTTTTGGTACATATGGTCCCCTTGCTTACGAAGCACTTTTTAGTAACAATTCAATATGGCTTCATTTCTATTTATTTGGCTTCCCTTGACCTTTCGCTTAAAATCGTATATATTAACTAAGGGGGACCATTTGTACCAGATAATAATGGATTTTGGTACAAATAGCCCCCCTACAATACGTAGCATTATTTAAATAATAATATATTTATGGTTCCTCGATCTTGTGACCTTTTAATCTTAAATAAATTGTATATATTTCAAGTGAAGTTATCCAATATTATTTTTGAAACTAAAATTCTTATTCTATAATTCTCGAATTCAACTAATGGAAGAGTCTCATATCAGATATCAGAGATACTCTAAGTGGACAAAAGTATTTCAAAACACAAATATATTGTCATAAATTGATACTCTTTCCCGTTCCTATATATTGTGTAGTCTATATTCGTAGCTGCTATGTAGTAATTTGTATAGAATAACATATGTTTTTCAAGAATTTCAAAAAAATAATTTCGATTTACACTTTTGGAAGGTGTTAATTATTAATAATTATTAGATAATTATTGATAATCAAAATACGTGGTAATTCAAAGCCTATTAAGAATCTATAATTTCTGACTTGATATTTGAATTCTACGTAGGCGAGTTACCCCAGATTGAAATTTCCAATCGGATTGAACAATTTTTACTAAAGTTATAGAAGAATTTCAATTTGTCCTACTTGTGCCACTTTTTTCAAAAAGTGGCATAGGTGGCAGGAAAAAGCGCCACTACAAGGAAAGCAACTAGGGCTAGGAGGAATAAGTCGAAGTAATATTTTCGAATGATATGACTATGCTAACCCTTGAATTCCATAATAACCTCTTGGTAGCGGCCACTTGTGCCACCTTGGGCAAAAGGTGGCACAAATGGCACAAATTGAAATTCATCTATAACTCTGGTAAAAATTGTTCAATCCGATTGGAAATTTCAATCTGGGGTAACTCGCCTACGTAGAATTCAAATATCAAGCCAGAAATTATAGATTCTTAATAGGCTTTGAAATACCACATATTTTGATTATCAATAATTATCTAATAATTATTAATAATTAACACCTTCAAAAAGTGTAAATCGAAAATATTTTTTTGAAATTCTTGAAAAACATATGTTATTCTATACAAATTACTACATAGCAGCTACGAATAATAGACTACACAATATATAGGAACGGGAAAGAGTATACAATTTATGACAATATATTTGTGTTTTGAAATACTTTTGTCCACTTAGAGTATATCAATGCTTAGAGAACCAAACGTATTCTGCCGTAAAAAAATAAAATGGCTAATAAGTACATGATAATGGGGGGTAAGCTCTACTTGAAAGACACAAACTATTAGTCATCCAGACAAGTCAATCGGATGTTATTTTAAAAGAAATGCATGATAATTTAGGTTATCAGTGTGCTTCGTAATTAAGGAGGACCATATGTACCAAAACCTATGAGGATCAACTTGTAGTATTTAGGAATAACATTTATATTAATTATACCTTCGGGAAATAATTACGTATTAACAGTTATGCCAATGGAATAGAATGGCATACTTGCGTCTCCTGCCGGGATTTTATTTCATATGTAAGGGGAATTTTGAAAACCCCGGAAAAATCTGTAATTTTTGCTATATTTCTGGATGTTTTCGGGTGTAATAGGGGGAAAACGAAAAAATCCAGGGTTTGGCAATGAAAATCTCGGGAATTTGTATAAGGGAATGGTAATTATGTAATAGCATATATGTAAAACTTGCTATAAAACGAGACAATTGGCAAGTATGGGACAGTACAATTCCCAATAGAGAACAGGGTTACCCCTAAAATCAAAAAAGTAAACATGATATATCTCAAAAAATAAACAAACACAACTTAAGAGCTATAGTATAGTGAACGGTCTATTTTAGTAGCTATCATATTTGTAAAACGTCTGGAAATTACCATGGAAAATAGCACAAAATTATTTTATTGACCGAAAAAAATCATTCAACAAATAATGTAATTATTATATTATTTATTATGTCAGGAAATGACATGGGTCAATGCTATACAATAGATGGCCTACAAATGAGAAAGCTCTAAAGAATCATAGCAAGAGTGTGTCGTCTATGGAATTACTGCACTAAAACATATCTATAAGTGGCTCAGACACTAATAAGTATTTCACAAAACTAAAAAAGGTTAAATATAAGAAATAAATAAGTATCAGTGATGTTCGTTATCAAGCTGCCACTTCATCCCTATATACTGTCTCCTGCCTCTAACCACTATACCTCTCTTCTTCATAGCTCCTCCTTCTTTCTTAAACTTCTCCAGCTGTTCCAGTCTCATTTTCACAGAGGTAGCTAATGGCATTACCGGGTAGTCATCTACTGATAGGTAGCGGTTAATAAAGGTAGGTCTAGGAGAATCCGAGTGGTTGGGAGGTGACCCGTGTACCAAATTGATATGAAAGAATATTGTATCCCCTGCATTACCTTCAATAAGGATACAATCATCAAAGCTCCATTCCGACAGATTTAGAGCTAGATGAGAACTTGTGTCTACATGTTTTATATAAGAGCTATGAGGCGTCTGTCCGGAGTAAGCCCCTGTCTTATCATATCCATAACCTCCCTTTCTGTGTGTACCTGGTATCACATATAACGGACCGTTGTTCTTCTTGAGATTAGTATCAACTGTGTAGTTGAGTGTTCCTACTGGTCCCTCGTGTGCAAACTCAAAATACGCGTTATCTTGATGCAGATACTTAGGATTCCCACCAGCTGGCTCTTTGTAGAAGCACTGACCATTTCCAAACAGCTCTATATTAGGACCTAATATCCCTTCTACTATGTCTAGACATTGCTTATCCATTGCTGCATGCGTCATAGCAGCACTGTTCATATAGTTAACACCTAATACCATTATCTGTTTATCTCTCCCTAACTTAGATTCGTATTCAGGGCTGACGGGTATAAACAGAGTGCCATCTGGTGTCTCCCAACCATCAGACTTCTCCACAGCCTGACTGAGGAGAGATACTGCATGCTCTGCAGCTACCTCAGCATCCTTATATATACTGTCTACATACTGAGCATTAAGTCGTCGTACTATAAGACAGCCGTACTTGTTGTATATAGACACAGCTTGTGTAATGTCTAGATCCTCTATTTTCACTTCTAAGTCTGATACAGTAACTCCATCCATCTTAACTCTATACTCGGTATTGAGGGATCAGCATAAGCTTAGTATAGTATATTTATGTCACACAGTTAATGTAAATGGGTGAGGAATTAAAGTAGGAATGAGTCAGAAAACCGATTAAGTAGAAGTTCGAAACGCCCTCAAGCAGGTGCGGTCTCAGGATCTGACATACTCCGGGCCAGGCTGGACGAGGAATTTCAAACTCGGGGCTAAATATTTTCAATTATTAATTATGGGCAGTGGTGATCAGAAGATCTGGAAGACGCGGGCCGGGCTGGTAGCAGAAATGTAACCTGGGACGAATGCCACAGTCACTGCCTCCTGTTTCAATTGACCTGTCACAAATTCATCTACACTACTTAAGATGAATTTGTGACAGGTCAATTGAAACAGGAATACGTATTCAGTGAGAAATAGATAAAGAGTTTAATATTCCAAAATGAAATAAATTGTATCCGTAGTACGGTTATTACAGTAGACCCTAGTTTATCTGAACAACAAGGTCTCAATTGGAAAATATTTGTTCAAATATATCCGTAAGCATTCCAATACTTAGCTTAAAACTGAACAACAGATTAGACTGTTTGGATTATCGCGGATACTAACTAGCTAGATTCAGATTAACGAAGGTGCTATCAGGGCGCGGACTTATGGACTGGTGGCCAGTGAGTTGATGAGCGTAACCTTTTGCCATGGCAGTTTTAAGTCCCCAATCCGCCCCTGGGTATACTACCATTCAGAATGAAATCAACCAAATATAAACAATACAAAAGCATATATTATACCTAATTACCTATCAGCTCTAGTTATTAGATAAATTTATTCTCTTGTTAGGGTCACACGTGAAACCTATTGTAAGCGCATACCTCACCCCATCTCTGATTTTCTCTACTTTATGTGGATTCTCATTGCCTGATGTGAATATAGAGAGAAGGCCAGGTCTAGGTTGTATAGTCATACCGGACTCTTTACCATTATCTACGTAGGTAAAGCTACCTCCTTTAAAATCTCTATCATATTCAGATAGATATAACAAGCTAGTGTATTCAAATGATTCATAGGTCTGCTTGTCTATGTGTGTGTGCCAATATTCGTCGTGAATGGTACGAGCCGGTCGAGCTGTCATTTCAGAGAAGAATGTAGGATTAGTCAAATATAGATTCTCTTTGTTTAATCCGAAATAACCTGCAATCCGCATATGTACTCTATCTATTATTTCATATAATATATTAAATTCCCCATCATTAAATACAGGATCCTCTCCAGTAGCTGTGTGGATAGAATATACGTTTATAAACTTGTCTCCCTTTGATATTGCTCCTGAATTGAAGTCGAAGATAGAAGCTCCTCCATCAGACCTCCCGTGTTCAAGAGCTTTCTTAACTAACCTAACTAGCTGAGACACACGATGAGGAGTTAAGAATTCATTTACTAAAATTCTAGCACAATTATTAGGAGAACAATTGGGGTATACTTTATCATGCTCTGAAGGCTGACATGTTATGTTATATGTAATATCTTGTCCTGGAGAATCTGTATAGTCTGTTCTTAATAGATATGTTATACCTAAATAACAGAGCAGGATAACCCCGAGTATATAACATAAGAAAAACAAAATCCTTTGACAGAAATAAGTATTAGTTTCTCCTGTAGGAAGAGTTGTTGTGTGAGTGTTCGAGTTAACTTCATTGATTCTTCTTCTCTTTAACCGATTCTTGCTCTCCATAAAGACTGATGTGATTAATAGAAACAATGTTAATATGTAATGGAATGCATTTGACTCCGATTATTACAGCCACTGGGGTCCAGGAGTAACTCTATCAAGCGGAGTAGAATAAATTCGGATCAATTTTCCCTCAATTAATATCCCTGACTAACCTTAAAACAATTTCTTGAATTAAGACTATTTTGGGCTATACTAAGATGCGAAATTCTTATAGTATAGATACCATAGCACCTGTTGCTGGTTAACATTCCAGCTAGGAGAAAGTGATCCAATTAACTGGAGCGGACTGGAATTAGCAAATTTAGGTAATATTTAATAATGTTCGCATATTAGTTATATACTCAGGCAAAATACATACAATTCAATTCTTTCGTGGCAAATGAAATAAATAAAATCGTAAAATCTTGAATTATAACTTAGGTTAGTAAGCCAAAGCAATTTTGGTCAACATCCGGTAACTCGAATGCGCGTTAATTCGAACATTCGATTTTTGAACAGATTTTCAGGGCCGTTTTAACCGGATGTTAACTGTATAGCAGACTATATATTAAATTATAATTTTTGATAAGATCACAGAATAACTGAACAAACAGTAAAAAGCAGTAAAATTTCAGCTCTTAATCATTAGAAAATTGTCGTATGGGAAATCGGAACTTTAGATAGGTGTCATCCGTTATCTCGAAAGGATTTTGATTTCCCCGAGTTAGCATATGTTGACTGTATATTGGCAAACTTATTCCAGCGAATAGATGTAGCCCACTTTTATAAATTCATCCAATAATCCATATGCGTATGCAGTTTCAGACAGCCTGACTGAGCTCGCGTTAATGCTCTCGTCGCTTCGCTAGAATTCGGTGTATTCACAGCTCGGGGGAGAAAGTTCCGGGGTTGGTACATGGTATGTACGATTTTCATCGAATAATCATCACAATATTTGGGTAATATGCACTCATTTCGAAAAAATAGCAAAATGTTCCGGACCTCATTCTCCGATCCAATCAGAGGTCCTGGTTCTACTGTAATTAAGCTGAGAACATTAAACTACAGCACTGGAGTGTATCCACTAATAAGGATGCGTGTGTGTGTGTGCACATTATGTAATCTATATTATTAGAAAATTAATAGCTTAGTGCTTCTGAATTATAAATTAGAATTATATAAGACATTGATGGAGAAGAAACTATCAGAGCTGGGCAATGAAAATGAAAAGAGAATGAATGATAGTTCCCTATTTAGCTGTTATCATAAGCAATTAGAGAGCCGTCTACCAGCTGGAGCTAAGCGAGGAGATAATCTTAAGCCTCACTCTCCTGTTGAACTTCTAATACCAGATTAGTTTGGTCTGTGCTTGTTGGAGGTGAGTTTACATGTGCATTAGTATCTGTAGATTCTCTCAACTCACTGACAGGTGGTAGAGTTGGTGTTAAAGAAGTTCTATCTATAAAATCATGTGAAATAGGGGAGTATACTGTTTGTGCACTGTTATTGAGTGTTACGGAGTTGTGAGGTGGAGAGGAGGACACGTCCCCGTTAATTAAACTAGAGGTTATCAGGTCTTGAGTAGGAGAGATGACGTCACAATCTTCATCATCATCATCGTCAATACTTATGACGTCGGAATTTACCCTATTCATGTCTTCGAGAGGTATTTGATCTGTGTCACTATCTGAATCACTATCAGTCAGTACCACCAGTTCTTCAGTAGAACCACTGTGTGGTAGGAAATACTTGATAGGATTAGGCCAGATATCATCTCTCAATATCTCTCCTATTCTATCAAGGTATTTAGAATTAGAACTGGAGAACCAGTGGAAGAATTCACAGCGGGGATCATCGGGTGAGCGCTTGTCGCCCGGTTTTAGTCTACGATTGAGAGAAATATAAGGTTTCTTCCATTTTATTTTAGTTCCAATTGAAACCAATTCTTCAGAATCTATCATTCGTACTTCCTTTGTGAACTCTTCATTAGAGAAGAAAGGATTCTCTTTGAAGAAGAAAGATATCTTATATGCACAGTCTCCATCAGAATATTCTAGAATATCTATACTATACAAATGATCCAGTATCTGTACATCTAGTTCCTCCATGATAGAGTATAGCTCCGGATGTCTGAGTAGAGTTGTACGCCAGAAGAAAGGAATCTGCTCTAGCACAAGTCTCCGCTCGTCAAAATAAGGCCGCTTCTGTCTGTAGAATCTCTTCTGAACTCTGTCTAGCTCATCCTCCATAGCTTCGTCTAGCGAGTCAATGATAGTCTGCAGCTTGATAGTGTTGTTAATCTGAGAAGATATCCCGGGTATTTCTAGCACTAGTGTGATGTCTGAGGAAGATTCAGGATTGGAGACTTGTGAGCTGTGAGCAGGGCTGCCAGGGCTCTTGGATGAGGTTGGTACCGGGAAGGGGTCAAATTCGATAGCGGGGCCCTTTTCTTCGAGAGAGGGCATTTGGTCTAACACATCGGAGTCCAGTTTGGGGATTTTAACAGGTCGAGAACACATCTTTGCTGCAGAAATGTTTCAATATAAACTCGCTAAGATGACTTAGTAGTGAATAAAATTGAGAGCATACAGGCTCAAGATGGAGGATACCTCATGAAGGTGCCATAAGTTTATGACAGGCATTCTATGTATGCTTATACACACAATAAAGCCATCCAATTGATTAACAATAAAGTACAAGCATTATACCATCGGAATAATGGCCTCATGTGCTAATTAAAATCAGGTCAGTCTTTATCTCAAGTAATTATCTGTTCAACAGAAAATACATGATACAACAAGTGAGCTATCGAAATTCTCTCTTCTGTTATATCACAGTTAAAATATTAATTTTAATTATTGAAAGAGATATTCAATCAATACTGGAGGTAGCAAAATCATATTTTAACAGGGCTTTTCAGATTCCTAGAACGAGTCATTTATACCTGGGGGGTAATCCAATACGCGGAAGTTTACCAGGATTTAGAATAATCTGGCAATGAATCGGAATGAATAAAATCCAGGATCCAATCGCGAAAGTCAGATCTCGGAATAGAAAGTCCTAGTCTAAATGAATATCAATCGCCATATGTCACTCATTACTTGTAATAATTTAGTGATTGGAGAAATCAAGTTGGAATTGTTATCTCTAGAGCCAGCAGTCCAACAGGGGGAGTATTAGGATGAGCATGAAAAGCCCTGAAATAACAAGTATTGAAAAATTTCAACAAACACAAAACAGTTTTAGTCTAGAAAGCATATAGCATATGAAACTAAAAATGAAAGCTGAATGATATATCCATGTTTTGTCATATGAAATAACATAGTATAGTATAATAATAGAGAGAAAGCTTATAGAATTTGCTTCTCAATCCATCTCCTGTCAGCACTCTTCCATCTGGTAGTTAGATAATCTCCATAGTTATGCTCCACCACGATTTGGTGTACATCCCTCCTAGCACGCTGACTTATATCAACTATACTAATTGTATATGGAGCAATTACATCACGACTGTAAGTAGGACAGCCATTAGTTGTCCATTCGTGTATGTTACCGTCTAACTGTCTCTGTACAGCTGTCAGCCTGCTCGAATCAAACAATCTGATATCTACACACGTCACCAGGACATTATCTAGCATTAAAACACGTAGAACTGGCTTCAATACTAACAGATCATTCTCATTAGTCACCCAAACAGTAATGTTCCCAGCTCCATACAGAGCGTAGATAGTGTCTAGCAATGTGTAGACGGGGATAGGGTTATCTGCCATGGAATAGAGAGATAGTTCCTGGGATTTGGCAGGATCTGGTCTGAATAAGGTCTCTACAGTGTATGCCAGGACAGCGTATATTGGGGACTTAGCAATACAGAGTCTAGATCCGCTACAAGCATACTCCTTTACTGTCATATTCTCCATCACGTAGAAATGCATGTTGTCAGCTTCTGAGATCAGTCTGAATGGAACCCAGTGTACTAGATTATCACAATAAGCTAACTTCTGATACCACACATCTCCCTCCATACAGGTAGCACACAAACCGAAGCATTGAGTTAGAGTATTAACTAGATCTGCAGAGGAAACCAGCCAGTGCTTACGTCTCATTATCTACATACAGTTATAAATAAATATTTCATACTAACGTGCTTGGATTGATACTCTCGGCACTATGTGCTTTGAGAATTGATATTCTAGCAGAATCTAGATAAGTGGCTTAAATTTTAAAAATAAAAGATTGAAATCGCTCGAATCGAATATGTATTAGTATTCGTGAATTGATTCCTTACCAAAAGCTGATACTGATACTGCAGGGCTCTAAACTTTCACGATCCTATCGTGTGTCACACTAATGTTTATAAATTATAAATTATAAATCTCATGATCTTTCAAATTCCCACAATCCCACTAATATTGTAGGTAATACCTATTCGGTTATCTCAAACGAATACCGAATACTGCATTGATAATGGGTTAGCATCAACTTCGTATTCGCCAAAAAATTCGGAATATTGAACTCTTCGGTCGCGACCTTCATTAAAATTTCAGAAAGAATATTAGGTTCGGTTTCGTGGCATATAATTCCTATTATTTTAATTTCCAACCTGTATAACATGTATAACATGTATAACATGTAAACATGTATAACATGTATAACATGTATAACATGTAAACATGTATAACATGTATAACATGTATAGCATGTATAGCATGTATAGCATGTATAGCATGTATAGCATGTATGACATGTATAACATGTATATTGACTGAACTGTGTTAATTTTTAAATTTTCCCAATTCCAAATGGTAATTGCTATAAATGTATAAACACTTTGGACAAGGTTGGGACATGCTTCATATAATCGCCTCTTAAAAGCCATCTATTGAAATCAAATTTTGTACACAAAATGAAGCTTTTATATTTCGTATTCAACACCATTATCAAATTCTACTATACAGAGACGAAAAGGTGAAATGGGTGAAGATGTCTTGAATCAATTGATAAATATATTAGATATCCGGTTGCACTTGATGAATTAACTACCATTGACAATGAAGCAATGCTATTATGTTTGTTAGATATACTCATAATGATTGCTGTTCAGTGAGATTTTACCATTGATACAACAGCACAATCGATTCTTTCAACACTGACATCATTCTTCGATAGGTGCAAAATCCCTTATCTAATATTTGTGCATGTTCAACTGATTGCGCCAGAGCAATGATTGGATGTAAAAAGGGATATATATCATCACTTAGGAATGAAGTTGGTTATGAAATTTTGAACATACATTGTATGACACATCGACAACATTTGGAAGCGAAGGAGCTCTCTAACTAATTTTAAGAATTATTAGCTACCATTATTGAATGTGTCAACACTATTAAACGTTACGCCTCACGAGAGCGACAGATTATTTATTATGCAAAGAGAACGATGATGAAATATCGACTCTTAATTTACACACAGAGGCTAGGTGGCTGTCCAAACACATTGTCTCACAAGATTTACCTCACTTTTTGATGCAATCATTGAGTCATCACGACGATTTATCTGACAAATTACAAGAAAATCGAGGAGAAATTATTTAATTGTACGACATTTTAAAATATATTATCAGATCTCAAGCTAAAACTCCAAGGCAAAAACAAAACTCTGCTATCTTGCCGAAGAGAAATCAATACATTTATTATGTTTCTGGCAGTTCAAAATAAGAATGTTGATAAAGGAAACTTTGACAATTTGTCAAATATAAAGTAGTATAATGATGGTAAAGACATTTTGGTTCTCTGACTAATTTATGTTTATAAGACACAAGATACTTACAAAATAATTTATAATTTCTTTATATTCCTTTCCTTGTTTGTAATGGGATTATACCAGTCATCCTGTATACTTACGTACTTGTATTACCAATTATATGTATGCATAATAAAAAAATTATATGAATTTGTCCCAGGGCGAAGCCCCTCCCCCTTTGGACCGATAACTAGACCAACGTGACCAAACTTGACCAAACATGTCGACCTAGATGTGGTCATGAGATAAATGTTAATAAAGTGGCCTCATGAGAGTTTGAGAAACTTGATCTAAATTAATAACTTGCTATTGTTGTCTGTCTGTTCGTCTGTTTGTTCGTTGTCAAGGACAGGATTTATGGAATGCGATATTGAATCAGAGTTCTTAATTCTGAAAAGTCGCATAACTATACATTTATCAAGAAAGTAAACAGAATTCTATAAATCTTGAGTAAACATATTGAATTTGTGCTGAATCCGAATTTATAGGTAAATATATTTGTTGGTTTTATGAGTATACTACAAGTAAACAAATAGTTGAAATCTCGAATTATACTTGGAGACTTGCTCAACAGACTTATATCTATAGGGGTAAAGAGTACGCTGAATCCGAATTTCGCAAATTAAAGTTTCTCATACGTATGTAAATACATACTTTTATGGATATAAAGTAAACAATTAGTTCAAAAGATTAAATTATCAATTCTATTTCGCAATTATATATTTTGCTGAATTCGAGGTGTGAAGTGGAGAGTTCCATGCGAACACAGAGTGCTCGCAAGCGAAGCGGCTCGTAATTTATAAATATATAACAAACCACTAGCAGCTCTGCTATAGCATTATCCCTGAAAGACTGACTCTCACTGCAGAATTCAGTATCACTCTGAGAGACACAATTGTTAGGCTGTACACTTGTGAGATATGTTATAACACTAGGGAGGGTGTAAGGAGAGACATAGTCAGGGCTAGGAGGAGAGGAGAGTATAGTGTTAGCACAGCTAACAGTCTTATTAGCCGGATTAACTAGAGTACCACTGAGAGCTGCATTATAGCGGGTATTAGCCCAGCCGTAGAAAGTAGAGTTATAAGGAGATAAGAATTCGATCTGGCTCCAAGCAGTGAATTCTGTAGCAATAGCAAGATAGAGAGAATTGTTAGGGAGAAGGCCTAGATGTAATCTTCTGAGTGTATTGTGCTGCTGAGATACGTATAGAGCACAGCTACGTATAGTTAGCAGGGTAAAGTTGAGGAGTGGGTAGTCTACGTGAGGGATAATTGGTAAGTAAAATAGTATATGAGGAAATGAAAATTTGGCATATTGGAATAACCAAAATTACGAAATAAGTGATTAAAATTGATCACAGCATTGGACCCCCCTGCATATCCCCCTCAATATTCCAAATATCATGACGTCATGACTTTGACAACCGCCAACTCATCATGGGATTATATCGTCATCATGACTGTACAAAAATCCAAATTTTGAGAATTTCAAAATACTCGAAGCACAAAGTGCCCAGATTACTAACCAAAGGCTACGTAGCAACTCCAGCATTCCAGCACTAAGAAATTTAGCTGTTTCATAATTAAGCTAAATCTGAGACACAAAGCTGTCTCGCAGCGACTTAGCAAGCGAAGCGCGCTAGTATATATAATCTCAGTATAAAACACTACTTTTTGGCAAAATAAGGTATAGCCAATTAACTGGAGCTATTTGATACTACAGTAGAGTCTCGTTAATACGAACAGGGTTAAGAAGTAACTCCGGATAAGGAGTACGAATTTTCGTAGTCCCCTGGTGTACGGATTAACGAGACTTTACTGTATTTTGTATGATACTATTTCCTGATCAGGTGACCCTATTAGTAGCCTAATCTAGTAATATATAAATTATTAAATTTACCTGTAGGGTATATAGACAATTTGACAGCTAACCCTGTAGTATAGTCTTCTAGCTGAGAAGATAGACTCCTGGAGTAAGCTTGCTGAATACGGATGGAGTAGGAAGAAAGATAAGCAGTCAGACTCTCTGTTACCAGCTGTATACACTGTACTAGTACAGGGTGTATCCTGAAATATCTGTCAGGACCAGCTAGTTGATTAACAGTATAAAATTTGGATAGCATCTTGTCTCTAATCCCGTCAGAGTCGAAGAGAGGAGAATACTCAGAGATAGAGGGAGACAGGGGGTAGAGTGATATAGCTGCTCCATACAGAGTCACAGGTAGAAGCACAGACTCAGGGAATACTACAGTAAGAGGTGGAGTACTCCTCTGGTTACGTACAGCTACCAACACATAGTCACATCCATAATACACATAGTCAAATCCTGCACACTGCGATAGAAGAGCCAGATAATCCATAGAGAAACCCTCTAAAGCTCTCATAACCAAAGCTCTACCCTCTGAGAATAAACTAGTGTTGAGGGGAGATGAGTAGCAGAGAGGGTTTGTGATGTTGAAAGGATCAGTTGACCAGCTTCGTACAACAGACAAACCGCTACGTAGATTTCCAAGCAAACCAGCCAGTACTTTGAAGGTACGATACAATCTAAACGACATGACACGAGTAGCACAACGTTGTTGTATAGAATAACCAGTTATGATGTTAGGACAGCCTGAGAACATGACCTTAGTATCAGGATACTGTAGTAGATTCAAGAACTGCTCAGAACTCCTGTTGACAGGTTGATACACCTGTCCCACCACCTGCTCAGGTCTGGAGTTACTAACTGGGTAAGTAGAGTTAATAAGAAATGCGTTACTAGGGCAATTAGGGAGAGTAGCCGGTATCAGACTGTTGTCTACTAAACTGAAGTAAGTATCATTAATACCTCCAGGATAGAATTTAAAACCTGTACGTAGCTGTAGATCCAATGTATCATCGCTTAGTTGTATCAATCCTACGGTGAACTGTTCAGCTGCGAATTTATCAACACAGCTTGTAACAGTATTTTGTAACAAAGTATTAAAAGATACATTCTTAAAGCTGAAAGATACAGCTAGACCTGCTCTATGATAATCTAATAGCTCTGTGTTAATAGCAGAGTCATTAGTTGGTAGAGCTAGAGCCTCTTGCTGGGAAAGGTAGAATTGTAAGATTTGTGGCATAGCAGAGAGCTTTGAGGAGAAACGTTGTAAGCAGGAAATGAGTAAAGGATGCGCTCGAAAGCCCTCACTACTCATATTCCTGACATGAGCAGCAGTAATACTCACAGACAGCTGTACTGTATCCCCAGCTGTTACCAGACAAGGAGTACCTGAAAGATTATTACTGGGGGTGCTATTAGGATCACATGTTAAGTTGAGGAGGGTTAGAGAGCCTGGGTATATCAGGTAATCGCCAGATATCTCTAAAGGCAGCAAGAAGAGAGCGAAGAGAAGGAAATACCTGAGGATATTAACCATCTAATTTATGAGGAATTCAAACAAAGCATTATAATACATTTTATAGTTTGTATAGTAATCTTTTACAAAGAACCTAAATGATTGCCACCATATCTTATACAATCCTGCTAAGATACAAATTCTATTAGGTATCCAAATTTTCAATTTAAAGCTAGACTAATAGATTAACAGCTGGGTAGGAATAACGAGTGTTGTTAACAACAAGGTTCTCAACTCTCATGATTTAGGGTTTACACTTAATACATAATCCTTTGTATTTCATTAGAAGATGAAACTAAATCATAAATCTCACAATAGAAAGGTGAGATTTCTCAAGATTCTTATAAATAGAAAATTCCGAAGTTAGTCATAAAATATAGTTTTGAGACACAAAAATGTGACTTTGAGAAAGGTGAATTAAAATAGAACAAATCTAAAACATTTGATGAATCACTTGGTCTAAATTGGAAAACTGTAAGCATGAGAGTCGTGGAAAAGTATATTAGAAATCAGGTTTATAAGCTTGCCAAACACAAGAAGAATAAAATATTGAATCAGAATTATAAGCGTATAAATATATTAAACATAAATGAAGCTTGTCTGGGTATTTCCATTGTATAACATGGTTTATTGCATACGATGTAAAGTGTACACAGCTAATGATAGCCTAACTATATTCACTGTCAGGGTCAATTGGTTATGAAAGCAAGTCTGGACGTACGAACAATTATATTATTGGGGCATTTATTCTAACCTATACACTAATTTGAGACATGTCATAACAACATTACAATGTTTGTCAACAGGCGGGAGTGCAGCGCGGATTCGTAAGGAAGGCTGTGAAGATAAATCACTACACTTTTTTGTAAGGAAATATGAATTGATGGTGAAATATCGTGACCTACGTTAAAATAAGGCTGTTCACAAACATGAAACTTTGAACTAGGGATGTTAGTAAGTAACAAATCGAGGCAAAAATTTCATGTCAGTGAACAGGCCTTATATTAACGTAGGCCACGTGACAATATTCATGCGGTAAGTAAACTTGATGCGAGCGGTGATCGGTGAAGCTGAAACAGTTTTCGAGCTAACAGTGACCTAACACAATGTTATAAACTTGAATTCTCCCGAATTCAGGGAATTATCTAGGACCGTGGGGCGCTCATTTAGCCGTATGATTTGCGACCAAAATATATTTAGAAGCGTGAACAATAAGCCCCTTTCCCTATACCGTAATATAAATGTACGTATTGATTAAGCGTATGAAATTTTGACGGGAGCATTAGGAGCATGCTCTCAAGACCTTGTATAACTCTAGACCGGTGTTTCTCAAACTTTTTTCGGGCAGCGCCCCTTGTCAACAATATTCCCTCGATACCGCCCCCCTCCAGAAAGTCTAAATCTTTTTACTACACTCGTATTTGTTAATGATAATAAGTACTATTTATCAATTAATGAGAAGGGTGTACTTGAGCGTGATGTTCGTCGATAATCCCATTTATATCTGGTTTCATATCAGTGAGCAGCAATCTCAAATCTCCGCATTGAGAAATATCGAGTCTGTTTCTTTGCTTCGTTAGTAATTGAACGACTGCACTAAAACCTCTCTCAACGAGATATGATGTCGGAAACGCCAGAACTAGCAGTTTTGCTACTTTCCACAAATTGGGAAATTTATTTCGTCCTGCGATTGCAATCCAAAATCTTTCATACCCCATCATTGTAAAATGAGCTTTTTCCTCGCAATCACTTTGCAAGTCCATCAACTCTTCCTGCAAATAGAGTGGAACTGTTGGGGCAGCCACACAGAAAGGGTCAATTAGCCAATGAGGCGGTTCAAGTTCCAACAAGTCAGTGAATCGCTTGATCATATCCGCTTTCAGTACTTCAAGATGTTCACAATATGCTAGCAAATCGTCATCTGAAATTTGGAGTCCTGCTAGGTGAGGGAACTGGTAAAATTCTCGTCGACCGATATTTTGTTTAAATAACGTTAGTTTCCCTATGCAGGAGCTGACAACAGTTTTACACTTGACCAGAGTGACTAAATTGCCTTGTAGTTGCAAGTTCATTGCGTTGAACTTATCAAAAATGTCAGTCAAGTAAGCTACATCTGATTTCGCTGCACTGACAAGCTGCATCAACTGCGGATTCTCTTCCTCTAAAAATTCTAAAATCGTGTCGAAAAGACTGTAGAACCGACTGAGACACTTTCCTTTTGAGAGCCACCTCACTTCTGTGTGCAAAGCAGACGTTCAAATTCAGTTTCGTTTTTGTGACATATTTGGCGAAATATTCTTTCCTTGACTGCGGAAGCTTTGATTTTATTAATAACAGTAATGACGATATGCAATGAGTTGTGCAAGCGACCACTTAGATGTTTTGCTACCAAATGTTCTCGATGGACGATGCAGTGAATAGCGAAAACCTCAGGCACAGCATTTTTCAAGTACGAAATGAAACCACGATGCCTACCAACCATAGCTGGCGCCCCATCTGTTGCACAAGCAATGATATTATTCATGGGAATTTCCTTTTCCTGAAAGAAATTTTCCACGACTTTGTAGATAGATTCACCTTTTGTGTCAGTTACTAGTGGTCTAGCAAACAACATTTCTTCAACCATTATTCCTTCGAGAATATATCGGACATATGCAAGGAGCAGTGCTTCGTTACCTGGCAATGTGGATTCGTCAATTTGAAGAGAAAATTCCGTTGTTTTAAGTATACTGTATAGTGTTTTCTCAACATCACTAGCCATTAAATTTATTCTCCTAGCCACAGTATCATTGCTTAACGGAATGGACTTAATCACACTTCGCCCATCTGAATGCATAACAGTTGTAACTGCTTCCTGGATTGCAGGTAAAATGAAGTTTTCACCCATTGTATGTGGCTTACCAGATTTTGCAATTAGTAACGAAATGTTATAGGAGGCAACCAAACCATCAATGTTTTGTCTATCTATTTTTCCAAATATTCCGCCCATTGTTTTTCGGCTGTCTCTCATTTTAATGAAGAATTGCACATCTTTCTCTACCTTATCACTGTGGCGCGATTTCAGATGATCAATCATTCTTGCCGGCTTCATTCCCTCATTAGAAAATACTTGTTCGCACAACAAACACATTGGGAGTTGTTCATTGGAAGGAGATTTAACAAATCCGTATTTGATATAATCAGCACTATACTGTCTACACTTCTTTTTACTATTCATTTCTTCGATCGAGTTTATCAATTCCTTTCGGTTTAGATTTCTACGTATGTATTTATATTGAAATTAAACAGATTACTAACTATTACGAAGTTTACATTTGTTTGAAGAACAATGATAATTATATTTCGATTAGGAAAGCCATAGACATTATAACAAAAGAATTCTTCATTCATTTTTAAGGATTAGCTGTTGTTAATAATCACCAAGAGTATTACCACTGTAAATGGCTTTGATAATTGAAGTATTTGCTAGCACCTATTGTTAATGAATAATGAGGAATATGATACCACTTTTTTGACCTGAGGTCGTATCTCTGTTTCGCTTTCTATAACCCACAGCGCCCCTTGCTGCGTGGCCACCCCCCTACAACCCTTCAGCGCCCCCCAGGGGGCTCTACGGCCCACTTTGAGAAACACTGCTCTAGACCTAGGGGATCAATATGTAACCGCCCAATAGGGTGCCATCCGAGGAGAGTCCCAGCAAGAAAATGGCGACCCAGAATTCCTAGATAAATCCCTGAACAAAATATATAAATTTAACACAGTTAATCTCAACAAAGGTTCAGCAAATATTACTACAATACACTAAGTCACTTATTCCCAGAACTGCACTATACTTGAACTGACATCTTCTCAGCCACTTCAATCTCAATCGGCCTAACAACCTCCAGGAATTCCTCATAAGATATCTTACCATCTTTATCTTTATCAGCGAATAAAATAGTCTTATCCACTATCTGCTGGAGCTGAGCATCCTTCAGATTGTTACCCACCATCATCTTTAGGACTAAGAACAGTTCTCCATTACTGATGTAGTTATCTCTATCAATATCGTATATGTTAAATGCAAACCTTAGCTTGCTTTCACTATCTCCTTGCATGCTGAACTGAGATATCCCCTGTATGAACTCGTTGAAGTCAACTTCCCCATTCCCATCTTTGTCGAATAGTTCAATGACACGTGGCACGATAGGATTGTTCTTCAGCTCTGGGATAGCCATGAACTCCTTTGCTGAAATAGCTCCGTTCTTATCCAGGTCTAGTTTCTTGAACTTACGCTTCAGACGCTTAATCTCTTCATCAGAGAATTGGGTAGCTGGAATATTTCCCATTTATATAGCAGTAATAAGCTAAGTGTTAAAATTAATGTTGTAAAATTCGGATAATACGCAAGTAGTAAATATTATCCGAAGGTACGTCTTTAATGAATATTGTTCCCATACAATTAATTCAAGAATAGAATATCAGTTTTGGAAAAAAGTAAGGTATATTACTGATCAAAAGTGAGTCTTAAGTATATTGAATGGAAATAAATTTTTGTTTGAAATTGAAAGTAGGACGTATCAGTCCCGGCGGAACCAAATTTTATTGGTCCGGAAATGGCTATTTCTCAGGCCATGGCTAATATTGTACCGACTCTGCCAGACCTGCTTATTAACCGAATGTACGTCTGATCCCAGTCAAGTCTCACGGATTAGAACAAGTGATGGTCTAACACAGACTCTATTTTATAATTGTGTAACTTGAGATAGAGAGGACTGTTTGGGACTTTTTTGTCAAAATTTTATCCAAATTGCAATTGGGCTCTTATAACGTTAATAATTATGCATGCTCATGCGAATAGTTTCCTGAATATGGTAATTATAGTGCATATGTGTCAAGTATGGTACTGGGAGGAAGAGGGGGGCTGGACCCCCACGCCTAGAGACGGAGACTGTACTTATGTGAAATTTACATAGAGATAGCAGCAATTCGTATGGTAGACCCCAGGTTTGATTTTGTTAGAAAAAAACTTTGCGCCAATACTATAGTACAGTTGTCCGCAAGCTTTTCAACCGCGGACCCCTTCCATTAATTCCAATGCAAGCTTTTGGGGAGTCACGGACCCTGGTATAACGCGTCTATTTCTGTATATATTACAACCAGTACTGCAGGTGTAGTATTAGTCGTAACACTTGCAGCATATATCCGTGTGAGGGGTAGATAAGTTCTCACAATGAGAGTATTGTTTTGATGAATATAAGCAAACAGATTGTTGAAATGTTTATTTATTAATTCAATTTTGTAATTTTATACATAGCTAAATTCGAGGCACAAAGTGCCGAGTCCCATGCGAACACAAAGTGTTTGCAAGCCGCACAGCTTGAGCAAGCGAAGCAGCCCGTTATTAATTAATAATCATATATTGATGATGATAATTATCACTAAGAAATACTCAAATTATATATTCCAATCAAGAAGAACGTGTTAACTGGTATTAAATACAATCTGAGATAAAAAGCAAATCAGCAACGTTGCTTTTCCTTACAAGACTCAGCAAACTGAGATACTTTCATAGCTATAGTCCTTGGTAATCCAAATGCCATCAGTTGAGACAGAGGAAGAGTTAGGAATTTCTCTTTCTCCCAGATCTTAATCTTCTCCCAACACAGTTCTACAAGTGGAGGTACATCAACCCAGAGTATGAAGGTTTCAGGTGTCCTAACGTTCTTGGCAAGATCGTCCCTCCCTCCGTGTATTATTATCTTACCGTTATCCTCAACTGCAGCAGCAAAAAAGTCAACCGGCGTAGGAAGCTTACATCCTTTGACAATTCGCCATGTCATCCATTCAAGATCTATGTACCATAGCCCTTCATCTATCACTAAATGGAATTCATTTGATTCTGGATTGATAAGAGAGCCTCCGATGATATAAAGTCTATTTCTGTAGAGTATAGAGGCAAATCCACGACGCTCTGCTGGATATCCGTGTGTGGTGTCGGGTAGTATAGGCATAATCTCCCATTTTTCAGAATTGAAACAGAACCTGTGCATACATGTCATATCGAAACTTTTGAAGACCATCCCACCTCCCATTATATACCAGCCTTCTCTCCATACAAATGACTCTTGTCTGTAGCGAGGGGTAACACACTGTTTATCAGGATTCATAACACTCCATTCGTTCTCTGAAAGACTGAATTTAAAGATTCTTTTCTCATAGGCACGACCATCAGTTCCACAACATAAATAGAGACATTTGTTCTCTCCTGAATACGTTAGGCTGTGTCCGTAACCAGGAGTTGGACAGATAGACACTTCACTGGCTAGCTTAATTAGGGTAAAAGATAGAGATTCAAGATCTACCTCGTAAAGTTTACAAGAATTTGTGTATCCGAAAGTAGCTCCTGATCCCCCAAACTGATATAACTTATCTCTGACCTGGGTTGAAGCACAAGACAGATTCTCAGATGGAATTTCCGTACCAGGCTCTACTTTCTCCCAATGGTGCATGAGTGGATAGTACCTCCATGCATCCTTTAGTGTGTTATCCTCTCCTTTCTTGTAACCACCGTATATGTAAAAAGCTCCAGCGTAGAAGAATGCCTTGTGTCCGCTCCTAGCACGAGGAAGGAGCTCTCCTATGTCTAACGTTTCGCAATTGGAAGTGAGAAGCTCAGAGGAAACAATCAACTCACCATCCTGATCCCATCTATACTTGTAGTTGTCAACGTCTAATCTCTTATAGATGTATTTTAACTTTTCAATTTTAAACATGCTAAAGGTTCATACTACATTAGTTGTATACAAAATGTATTACAATCAACTCCAGTAATTTCGGTTATATCAAAATACGGGATTTTTATATTGTCTTAAGATTGTCATTGAGAATGATTAGAAATATCAATAGTTCAGTAACCGAAGAAAGCAAATACTGATATTCGGTTGCAACTTGGTATAATCCATTGGAATAAAATGAGTATCAAATCTCACTGAAAATGTTTGAATAAACACACAGTACAACATAGGATAAATATTAATAAAATAGATACGGAGGGATGATACCAGTCAAAATATCAGGAGACAATTACCATGATTGGTATCAAGGATGTAGAGAAAAGGATTTTTATATGACAAGCGTTGCCGCGTTAGAAGACGCTACAGATCTGAAGCAGAAAACACCTCGAAATTTGATAAATTTTAACCTCCTAACAGAACAGAAGACCGCTTTAACTGACCTCTTACACACTTTCGAACATGTGTTTGCCCAAAACCTCAAACACTCGCTACTTGCCAAAGGGGTCACTCATTGTATAGATACAGGATCACTACCCCCGTGTAAACAGAGGTTGATACCAGTGGCACCAGGCGTGGAGGAGGAAATATCAAAGGCAGTAGAGGAATGCACCATAACGATATATGCAGGCGGTCTAACTCTCCTTGGACAAGTCGTGTTCCTCCACCCTCTTTTACACCCCTACGGCTAAAGAAAGCTTTTTTTCTTTAGGCAGAGCCTTGGGTCATTTTCATAAAACTAGTATAATAACAGAAATATCAAACGTAAAATTGCCAAATGAATGAATCAGCACTATAGAAGTTAGAAATTAGAAAATGATCGCAGAAACAATAATGATTTTATAGTAAAGTGAATATCGGGAATATAAATACTATAAACAAATGCGTAAATAAATAATTCAGACTGATATTATATTACGAGACTAATCTGTCATAAGTTATAAACTGGCATTATTTCCAGAAAACTCGACAAGTAAGTTAAACTCAGTAACTATACCCTTCACACACAACTTAGTTACATTTCCGTCATCAGTCATATCTCTATCATAAACCAGCAGAGAACGAGTAGACTTCATCTTCTGGATAATCAGCCTTAAGGATGTGGAGAGAGGTGCTGTTAGGATGTCCTTATCAATAAATAATGATACAGGATCCTGGACACCAATTGGACCATTGAATAGCTTACTATTTATACTATGAACACTGACAACACCCATAAACTTATTCTCATTACAAATAATCACATATTGGCTATGTTCAGTTTGTTTGAACATGTTAATTGCTTCGATACACTTAGCATTATGTTCTAGAAAGGTTGGAGGAGAAATACTTATATCTTTCAGAGTTTTTTCAGGAAGACATATAGGATACTTATCAGGTGATAACTGCATAAACTCGTTATCTATCATCCAGTCTTCATTCAAATGTTTGGTCATATAATTCCGAATAGAATCAGGCAATATAGCAACACATCTGTGTCCAGAACCCAGACTACTAGCAGCCTCGATAGTTGCCACCATAACAGAGCCACATGAACCACCACATAGTAGACCCTCTTCACGCATGAGTCTTCTAGCCATTAAAAATGATTCTTTGTCATCTACTTTAATCCATTTATCAATACAAGATCTCTCTAGTACTGTAGGAATGAAATCATATCCAATCCCTTCTACCTTGTAGGATTTTATCGTAGAATTGAGTGTGTCTGGGAGAGCGAGGATACTTCCAACAGGATCAACTCCTATAATCTGGCAGTTAGGTAGTTTCTCCTTGATCTTCCTACCAATCCCTGTTATAGTGCCTCCTGTTCCTGCTGATATAACTACCATATCAATCTTACTATCGCATTGATGAAGTATCTCATTAGCAGTACCATCATAGTGTGCGATAGGATTATAAGGGTTCCTGTACTGGTCTAGAATATGCGCTCGAGGGATTCTGTTTTTCAAATCCCAAGCAACTCTAATGTGAGACTCTGGTTCATCAAAAGAAGCAGAGTTTGGAGTTCTTATAATCTCAGCTCCCAGGCCTCTCAGAACGTTTTCCTTCTCTAAACTCATCTTCTCCGGCATTACAATGATACATCTATAACCTTTTATAGCACATGCTAGAGCTAGACCTATCCCAGTGTTTCCAGATGTTGGTTCTATAATCGTGTCACCTTGCATCAGCTGACCATCCTCCTCTGCTTCTTCAATCATTCTCAAAGCAATCCTATCCTTCACAGATCCCCCAGCATTAAAGAACTCGCATTTGCCTAACAATTCACACTTCATATTACAGCTCTTCGCAATTCGATCTAGTCTCACAAGAGGAGTGTCTCCAATAGCGTCTAAAACTGATGAGAATATATTCTTCTTTTCGCGGGGGAAAGCTTTGCATTTATGCGGAGAAGGCTTAGATTCCCCTAGAGTCCATGTACATCTACATGGTATATCTGGACGTAGCCATTTATCAGCTGGTTTCTCATCAGACATAATGGTAGGATTCTAATGTAAAACTGAGTAATATAATGTAATGTGTTAATAATTAGATTAGCTGTAACACCTATTACATCAGAATAATGGAGGTATTAAAAAGTATATTGTGTGTAACCTGTGCGAAATGTTCTCAGGTTACACGCAACGTACTTTGTAATACCTCAAAATTTCACAAATGTGGTTTTTATGAATCGTTCCATATCAATTAACACATATATTCGGGTAAAAATGTACAAGTTTCTTATCATTGGCGATTATAGAATTACTCATTCGTAATATATCCACTTCCTTTTATCTCTGTTTCAGCGAAAATTGGCTCAGCGAGCCTTATCTTTAAGCCCACAATACACGATGCAACTTTATTGCATCATGTATGTTAAAAGTTGCATGGAAATAAAACATGCTCTATTTCAATGTAACAATGTTGCATTGATTTTCATTATTACTGTGACGACTATACTTTAGTTTAAAGCTCAGTATTGATCTTAGTGGAAAGTTTTGTATTTATTGTGCTGACTATACTAAAGTGGCCCAGTATTGAAATGGTTACCTATACTTTTATTTCTTCCTGAACCCCTGCAGCCAAAACTGGATAGAATCAAAGTGTTATATGATAGTGAAAATATTTGAGATATTCGTCGGGTGTACTCTCCCCTTTGCTAATCAACCGGACACCAAGTGTCACTATTTCACACTGGTCAAACTTTGGTCTGGCCTCTAGCAAAAAAATTATGAAAGGAAAGGCCAAAATTTTCACACCTTTCGAAAGAGAAGAAATTTTACACCTTCGTACTCTTCTAGAATTTTATATTGGTAACTTTTGAATAATCGTAGAACAGAAAAAAGGGGTAATTGAATACGCTGATTCCGAATTTGTACCGATCAAATCTCCTCCTGTATTCCCTTCTATTATTTAGTCAACCGATGATTACTGCAAACAAATTGAACATTATATGGACTGTATGATCATAGTAAATTGTAAATATAGTGTTTGATGGATTCTATATCCGAGCGGAGCGAGGAAAAAATCTAAAATTACAACCTGTGCCGACAGCTTAGTCTATTAATAAAATATGTTTAAAAAGAGGCACTAGTAATTGGAGGCACTATGAAAGGTTAGGTTTAATCCCATTACACATGTGCCTCCAATTAATAGTGCCACTTTTTAAACAAATTTTATTAATAGACTAAGCTGTCGGCACAGGTTGTAACTTTAGATTTTCACTGTGCTGACTATACTTTAGCATAAGGCTCAGTATTGATCTTAGCGGGAAGTTTATTATTTTTCCGTGCCTACTCTACAGCCGACACTGTTTATGATCAATGGGTTCATTGTGAATTGTAGATTTGCACCTCCGCATACGATTAATGATCTGACACAATTTGGCTCTTTTTGCCACTTCCTAATTTTTCCATAGGAAGTGTACTAGGTTTTTGGATAATGGAAAACTAGGAGCAAATCCTAGTAGGAGGGTATAAACAGTAGAGGATGGTATTGAAATGCGCACAATCGCTAGACCATGGAAAATAATTATCGACACAATAGACACAATTTGCGTGACGTCATAAACCAAATACAATTTGAAACGCGAAAAACTCAGTAACGATAACAAGTAATATTTCCAACCCGTTTGTGGAGCATGAAGGTTAACTGTATAAACCTTATAGACTGTGTGGTAACCAGCATGCAGCATTTTGAGTGTAATAGATTGGGGGTCTATGCAAACCCTAAATAAATGAAGCAAACCCCTAGACTGCCTAGAACACCATTAGGTCAACCTATGTAGTAATATGTAATTGGGTATAATTATAAGACAAATAAAGTGACAACTGCTCTGCACAGAATAGTATATAATCATGATTTTGCTGCTAGAATGGATTCTTCCAGCTGTTTATACCTCAGCAACATATTTCTGTAAAGAGATACCAGCTCACTTCTTGGCTCAGTAGCGAAACTACACTTGACTGCTCTCTCCACCAGTTCCGGATAAGTAGTATCAGGTATTACATTGGTGGAGAAGATAGCTCTGATGGCAGCCCCTAAACAAGCTGAATTGCTAGTACTATCTACTATGTATACACTGCAGTTGAATATATCAGCTATTAATTGGAGTATGTGAGGGTTGTTAGATGCACCCCCAGTAGCTAACACACGACTAGACGGACCCGTGGTGTAGCCGAGAGAGGATGAGTGGAGTAGCTTAGCAATAATCTGACCTTCAAGGATAGCTCTCACTTGCTGTTCATGAGCAATCTCTGTGATGGGGTTAGAATTGCTATCAAACAAATGTAGTCCCTGTATATCTGGGGTAATCTCTGCGTCAAAGAAGTACATTCCAATAACACCGTTATTTCCAGGTGGAGTTTTCTCCAGCAGAGAATTGAACTTATCCCAGCTACCCTCTGCACAGATATCTCTTACCCTTTCACGAGCTAACGAGCCGTTCTTGTAACAGAGCAGTCCCATGTAGTTGGAGGGGTCTAGAGGACTGACGAACACATGTCCCATCAGAGAGGGTACATGTTCAGAGAGAGAGAGGAACAGAGTGTCACTGGTACCTAAACTAATAACAATATCACCAGGATGAGCAGGAAGACCAGCCAGGGAGCTGGGATTATCGCCAGTAAAACTGACAACTCTACACTTCTTACTGAACCCATAACGAACTTGATAATATGGATGTAATTCTCCTATTATAGAGTTAGTTGGTATAGGGGGTCCCAACATCTCAGCTAACTTCTCTCCTCCGCTAGCCACGAGAAGACATTCCTCCCACAATTTGCTCTTTATATTCAACAGGTTCATTCCTGATCCATCACTCAAGTCAATAGGAGCTACTGAGCCTATCAGCAGACTAGCAGCGAAACTACTGACTAAAGAGATACGCGCTATTTTATTGGATGTTCCTTTCAGAATCTTTGATATTTGATTCCCAGTGAACCGCTCATATCCACGGGACCCAGTTATAGCTGACAGGGTGAGAGGTCCTGCAACAGACTCCTCAAGATTTCTACACTCTACAGCAGTAGATGAATCCATCCACACAGGAGAACTTTCTATAGCAAATGCAGTTCTGAGATTATCTCTCAAAGGGAGAGCAGGGTCCAGTGTTTTCAGCGACTCTACTCCTCCCACTGACCAATAGATACTCCCGTGCTGCTGACCAGCTCCTGAAATAGAAGCAACACGTTCAAAAGGAAACTTAGAAGCTTTTAGTTTCTTTAAAATCAAATCGAGAGCACTGACCCACATGAGAGGAGGTGCAGTTACCTTTAGGGGTTCGTAAGGGTACCTGTGTACACCTCCTTGTGTCTTGTACTCAGGAATATCTCCATCAAATTGGATAGATTCCTCACAGAATATTTCAAGAGATTCTCTAATGGCTATCACTTTCAACTGTTGAGTGCTGAAGTCAAAACCCAGATAAAGATTCCCATCTGACATTTCAAACAATATCTAATATGAGCCGTTCAAACGTTACGTAACGCCACAAGGAGAGGGGGGCCAGGGGGGTGGTATGCGAGGTGTGACAGCCCCATTCTTTTTGTATTAAAAATGAAAAGCATGATACATGGAGGGGAGTGTAGAAATTTAGGGAAATTGGCGTTACATAAGGTTTGAACGGCCCCTATGATACGTATTAAGTAATACACCTACTATACGTTCTTCGATTATTTCAAAGAGTAGAGAACAAATGTCGTGTACAATGTAACTTTATTCATATCAATATAATTAATCATACCATATCTGTAAATATAATTATATTAAAATGTCGAGTATGCATTAGGACAGGGGTGACCAACATACGGCCCGGGTAATAATTTTATCCGGCCCGCGCAAGTATGCACTAAGAATTTGCACGTTGTAATATATACTATTTCTTCATGAACAATTCCTAAGCCACATTTCGATAGCATTCATACTGGGTGTCGAATTTCAATGTATTTGACATTTTGAGGATTCTTATTCATTTTCAATACACGACAGGTGCATGTGTTTAGTAATATTAATCCTTAGCGGTGTATAAATATAAACTAGTATAATTCTAAGCTAATAATTGAAATTCAGATACTGCGTTTACTCATCTCCTAAATTACCTGTAGAATATATAATTATTTATATTAATGGAGCCTTGTTCTAAGAAAAGGAAAATTGATATCAAGGGTAGAAATTTGGATATTCTAACATATTCTCTCTAAATAAATCTGAGATTTATAAATTGGTCCATGAGGCTCACCAAACTATTGAGGAAGCCAATGTGGCCAGCAATTCAATCGAGTTGGGCACCCTTGCATTAGGACATGGACACGTACACATGTCCTTGTAGCCAGAGGTCAAATTCATAGCTACACTTATATACTTGCCAACTGCTCCGTTTGGGCGGGACGTCCCTCATTTTTTGCACATATTTTGAGGGATGATGAGGCTAATGTCCCGCCAAAACTTGCAAAAACCTTAATTGTCCCGTTTTTTGTAGTCAAGTCTAATACGAATATGCTACGTTTCGTGATATCCCACAAAATTAGTACCTTCCGTCTCGTTTCTTTCTTCCCTCAGGTTGACAAGTATGCATTTAGAATAGTTTAAGTGCATACTTGTAGAAATGCAATAATACTGCACTTACGAAGAATTCAGGAAATATCTAATTCAACACCATTATATTAGGGCTGCAAATGAGAGTCATATGAATCATTTTTAGTGTAGCTCCTATAAGGAGAGGCCCTAATGCAGCGGTTCCCAACCATTTTCACCCGTAGACCACCTATACCAAGTTTAACACATTCTGTGGCTCCACAGTGTGGGGGTTCACAGAATGTGTTAAACCCATGGACTGCAATAGATCCTGTGGACCTCTTGCTGTCTTCCGTGGACTACTAGGGGTCCATGGACTTCAGATTGGGAACCGGTGTAACAGCCTAGATTAACCTCCCAACCCAGTTTAACTCCGGCTATAGTCTGGGCTAGCCTAGATTAACCCCCAGATAACCGGGCTAGCCCAGGTTAAGCCCCGGGGGTAATCTAGGCTAGCCCAGATTATACCCTTAATCTGGGGGTATGCTAGTTTATACCCAGGGGGTTAATCTAGGCTCAGAAGGTATATTCTGGCGGGAGGTTAATTTGAGCTGCTACACCGGTGCCCTAATGGCATGGACGATGTGCGATGTACGTACGTAGATTAGGTTTCTACATGTTATCAGGGATAATTAGGTGTGTTGAGTCCGATTTTGAGAATTTCAGAGTCTGTAAGTTACAAATTCACAGATTTATCATATGAATAATTATGATTTCACACCTTTTGAATATTATTCAAAATAATGCTATAGATTACGTTTTACTGCTAGTAAGGGTTAATCGAGTATCTAGATTCAATTTTGACATTTTCAAATCTATATCTACATTATTTATCATATGATTAATAATATTTCACACCTTTTTGTATATTTTTCCAATCATGCTAGAGGCTGGACATGTTTTGTATGGACCAATGGTTCATGGGTTACACTTGGGCAGTGCAGTCTTTGTCAGTTGCGCTAAACAGGAAATATTGTAGAGTTGATAGTCTCGAAACATAGCACTAAATCAAAGCATGAAAGAGGAGCAAGCGATTGTAAATTGGCATTTCAAAGCCAGTGGACTAATTAATGCATTATTGTATATTTGGAATAATAATAATTGGATTTGGAGAATGGGAGAGCCCTCAGGGGATGCTTGCATACATATATCTATTGACAAAGACCGTAATCCCAAAATCCAGCTAAATAATGAAACTAGGAAGTGGTTGACAAGTTGAAGAAATATATTAGACCTCGTTTGATAGGATCATATCGGGACCAGGCCATTTTGACTCGATTAACCGGAATAATTTGACAATATTTGTTTGGTTCCGTTTCTGGCCAAGTGACACGATTAACCAAATTGACCCGGTTAACTGGTGGCTCTATCAAGTGGAGTCTAATGTATTCCTGAATTGGATTTCTATTTGGTCAAAGAAAGGCAAACAGTGCCTTTAAATCTAGTGAGCAAGCATGGGATATATACATATAATAAACTAATAGTTGATAGACAACTGTCAAACCGAGGAAAAAATTGTGAACAATACAGAATTAGAAGGAGACATGGCACTTCATATCGCCTACCAAGATACAGATGACGTCACAGTACATTTGCTAATCAAGCGAGGAGCTGATATAAAAGCCACAAATAATGCTGGAGAAACTATGGTTTGATTTGTAGCAAGAATCGGAAAGGCAAGTATCATTTATTTCTCGCAAAGGAAAAAGCATATTTGGAACAGACTTGATTCTGTGATTTTAGAGACTGAAAATACAAATTCACAGATTTATCATATGAATAATATGATTATTTAATATCACACCTTTTGCAAATTTCCAAAATTATGCTAGAAACTTTGTTTCAAAGGTTAGTCTAGGAAATTGACAAAATCAATCTATTTCTAGATGATTTTGATATGATTAATCATATTTTACATTATTTTTACACTTTCAAATCTTTACATAAATGATTTATCATATGTTTAATCAATAATTCACACCTTTTTGAATATATTAGAAAATGATGCCAGAAATTTCGTTTCAACGACTAGTTAGGAGTATTCGGGCATCGATGTATGTAGACTCAAATTTTGATAGTTTCAATTTTGGATCAACATGATTAAATTATCTGATCTCACACCTTTAGTGACTAATCCTTTGTATTGGACTATTGGGTATAAACATGACCCACATGCCGAACTGCACTCCCATTCTGTCGGCAGGACATTGGTTATGGCAGAGGAGGCAATTCCCTGCCCTCATTTCAGCACCTCCCCATATCTTTCAATTATAACCCTACCTAATTGAGGCAAATATTCATCCCTACGGACCCTACCTCCTCTCTCTAGGATCTCTAGTTACGCCCCATGTGCATATCTATTATTAATAAACTGATCACTATAATTGTGAATATAAACAACTAATACCTATAATATAAAAGATATATCACAGCTTCTGTAGACAGTTGTCAAGTTTCATGTCACCAACTGTAACATAACCAATAACTTCTATGTTTATGCAAGTGGGACTAAATATCTGACACAGTCCATGTCCAGCCCCACAAACATTTCCTATGAATTTACCTTCAAAGTAAAAAACCTTGATGAAATTGTCCCAGAAATCGCATATGTAGATTCTCCATTCAAGGGTCATAGGATTACGGAAAATAGTGAAGTAGTATGCTCCTACTATCTGATCCTCTGTGAGAATGGACATTAAGAGTTCTCCTTCTAGAGAGAACGCTTGGAGAGGAGAAGGAGATCCCGTGAAGAGAAGAAAAACACTATCAAAAACAACTTTCATGTACTGTAGCCATGGATACCTATTCCTTTTCTTGGTATGCAGGATGGGATTGAGTGGGTATTCCTGTTCTACCCTGAGAGGCTCTAGGTTCATGCGGATGGGGCTTGGCTTGAGAGTCCCCACATACAATTGCTCATTGTTGCAGGAGGTGCAACAAGCCTGTGGTATTGAGATGGTATGTACACGATTCATTTCAGATGTATTCCCATCATTTTCCCATATTAAGCTGCATTGTGCTAAGAAACTTGAATAGCACACAAATACGAACTTTTTAAAGTAGGTTATGAGACAGGAGTAGTACCTAAATGAGGATCATGATAGGCTGCGTCAGCCGGAAGATCTTTAACTTTGTAGCGTGAGACTGTATCACCATATCTATCCGCTACTATCATGCTACTATTAACCACAATTACACTTGTTGGAGTGTCTAATTGGTGACTGATAGCTCCACCCCTATCATCACCAGATGCTACTGGGATTTTCCTATCGTTTTGGGTGGAGCAACTGCCATATGATTGTTATCAATTGTGATTGCAAAAGAAGGAATATCTATCCTGATGTCGTAATACTGACGGATTTTTCTCAGCATGACGTCATATATTTCCTTCAACAACTTATCGTCCTTATTCTTCCTGACAAGGTATTCGAGTGACCTAGTATCTCTGTAAAACAAAGCTAATTCAGTAAATGTGAAATTAACCTTACGCTCAGTTTTTGCATACCAATCCTCCATTTCTTCACATTTCTCTGCTATGTCATCTACATTCCGGATTCCAACGTATCCCTTGCCATTGCGTACTCCATATTGAGTCTATCCAGCCTCTTGTCATACTCCTGACGTGTGATACCTCCGGGAAGCAGGTCTCTTTCGGAAGGATCCACAGGCTTCATATCTTCCTCTATTTCAGGATCTACATAGAATATGAATTCTCCTTCAATAACGTGTGTCATTCTCTTCTGCATCGCATCTGAACGCCAAGGTTCTGGTATTGGATAAGTCCTCATTTTTAGGATTTCAGCCTTTAGTTGTCTTCTCAGATATTTGTATCTCTTCACAATCACTTTTTCGATCTGTTTTGGGATATCAGGATTATGAGAAAGCAAACCTTGAATTTTGTCCATATTTTTCTCAGCTATCTCCTTCCACATGATGAGACCGTTTAGAGAGTATAGGGAGGGTTCTGCTAGTGTCCTCTCAATGTAGAAGAGGCCGTCTTTGTATTCTATGGGCGGTATTCTTCGATAAATATTTGCGTAAATATCTGTAAATGTTAATCATATCGTTTCATGGACATATTTTCAATTAAACTGGTAATAGTTTTATGGAAACTTTGATCTCAAACTCTTTGTATAATTTCGATGCATCTTATATCATTATATTAGTTACTATTACTTGACCCGGTGTGGTAGTGTCATGTGTCCTCCCTAAATTCTGTCCCCCCGGACTAGTGGCACTAGGGCCAAATGTCCCCCGGACTAGTGACACTAGGGCAAAGAGTCCCGCCGACGAATGGCACTAGTGTGGAGTGTCCCCC
>JAKMXF010000182.1:0-13980 GCA_024704765.1 Oopsacas minuta | reverse complement strand
ATCTGTTAGATGAAGTGAATAAGTTGGGGAAGTTGGTGGAGAAAGCTGGAGTAATTGATTATACAAATAAGAAACAACCTCTAGTTAGTGTTTGTGAGAGAGGAAATGGAAATGAAGAACTTTACAATCCACTGGGTGTTACTGCAGACAATAAAACAGGAAATATTTATATAGCAGATGCAGAAAATAACTGTGTTAAAGTGTTTGACAGTACTGCTAAGTATTTATTCAAATTCGGAGACAGTAAAGGTGAAAGTAAGATGTTCTACCCGAGAGGTTTAATAATTTATGGGAATAGAATTCTTATTTCTCTAAATCACTGTATAATGAACTATCAATTAGATGGAAAGTTTATTTCCAAAGTTGGTGAATTTGGAAAAGGAAAGCTGGAGTTTAATACTCCTAGGGGTATAGCAATCGATGAATTAAATGGAGATATTTACATTTGTGATCTATCTAACAATCGCATACAAATACTCTCAGAAAACCTTCATTACAAATCTCAGTTTGGTGATGACATTCTCACAAGACCTCGTGATATCAAATTTAATCGAGACAACATTTTTATCCTGGATCAAACAAATCCTTGTCTACACATTTTCAATAAAGGTCTCGTCCTACAGAAGAATATAATTTCTAGAGGAGAAAGACAGCAAGTGATGTCTCCCTGGTTCTTCTTTCTAGACAATTCTGATAATATTCTCATCTCAGATAATGGTTCTGATTCTCTTCATATTTTCAATTATAAATATGATTGTATTCACAAAATCTCTATTACTTCTCCAACGGGTATTACAGTAGATGATAAAGATAGAATTATTGTTGTGAGTCATGCTAGAGACAATTGTCTACAGATATTCTAGTACTCTTAGATATTTACCACTTTATGTTACCCATATTTCTATATTTTTATTTGTTTTCCACAAAATATTTGTCGTGTTTCCATTAATGAATCTTTCCCTTACTTTTACTATTCCTTTCGTCTCTAATCCATAATACTTTCCAGCCCTTAATGCCACGGTCTTAACCTCTACACTAGTGAACTCCTTCATATAGACAGCAATGCAATATTTGTGATATTGTGGATCCTGCTCTCGTTCGTGGACAACCAGGATTGGGAACCGCTGACTTGTTACTTAGTATACTTTAATTCCACATCTTTCAGAAATGGTTAATTCCAAATCAATGTACTTTGGTCATAATCTGGCAACATCCTCTCACCTTTTGACCTTTAACTAATCCATGTCAGGATTGCTACCACTGTTATATGACTTCTTTGATTCTATATGCGGAAATTAGTTCCGATGTTTACTCTAACTAGAATCCTACAAGTATTTGAGAACCGGGTTCACCACTAAGCAAGAAGTTCTTGTCTGCAATAGAATTGGATACAATTTAAGATTTTGGAAAAAGAATTTAGAGAATCGGACCAGCCCGCTGGCTACATATTTTTTACCAGAATGAGAGACTGTTTAATACTGGAAGGTTGTAATATTTCTCAAAAATTGATATGTGGGCCGGATTATTCGTTACATTACATTTGTGATTGCCAACCTGGGATCCACATAACCTTAAAATGTATACAAGAATATGTGTGGGGTACACTAAATATATTATGAGTGGCATTGTGATATGACAAGCAATTCCAGGAATTAGTGTGGCTACAAGGAGCTGGAAAATAGAACAGCAACAATTAGTATACTGAGGATCAGAGATGGAACCGGTCAGCTTTTTCATGACCCGACTCGACCGGTCGGGTCGCAGTATACTAGCATTATATTGGACTACAAAAAAGCGGGACAATTAATGTTTTGTTAAGTTTCGGCGGGACATTAGCCTCAACACATGTTCGTAAAGGCGGGACAGTTGTCAAGTATGACGATAGGTATCATAAATAAATCAAGTAAGAATTATAATTATTATTGATAATTTGAGATAGATATTCATAAAATAGAGAAAGACAATAGTGGATTTAGTAGTCAAGGTTTACTAACAAATCTACTATAATATCTGTACTAAATTGTCTAGTTATGGTCTAGTTTAATCGAAATGCTAAGTTTAAGTTTTTGGTCAATATGATTACAGTATCATATTCAGAAATTCTGATCGGCCGGTCGGGATCTTCGACCGGTACCCGACCCGACCGGTTCCATCTCTGATGAGGATCATAAATTTCTACTCCTTATCTTCGAAGGTAATGATTAAACATATTTGTATTCATCTGTATCATAATATGAAATCATGAGGTGTAATCGGAACTAATTTCCGCATATATAATCAAAGAAGTCATACAACAGTGGTAGCAATTCTGACACGCAACAAACCAATACTGTTAGTATTTATCAATCACTATAGACTAATACAAATACTTACCAAAGATTTGTGTCACAAAACTATATTCGGTATAAATACACTCAGAGCCTCTAGATGTAAACTCTCCAAAGAATACATTTATGTGTTAGACCAGGGGTTCTCAACCTTTTACGAACTGCGCACCCCCTGAGGCGAAAGGATATGTCCAGGTACCCTCGATTCAAATTTAGCAACATTCCGCTAAACTATTATACGTTGATATAATTTGTAATATCATGAATACAACATAATTTACGTATTTGGAAAAAAGTTGAATTATTAAGACAAAACTTAATGAGATGCCTGGGCCTGCTTTGCTTTTACAAGTTCATCTATCCTTGGTTCGGTTTTAGATAAAGCTACACGGAGGTCAGGTTCTACGCATAAACGAGCACAATATTTGTTTTTAATATTTAACAGTGCCGAGAATCCTTGTTCGCAAAGATATGTACTTGGAAACATCAGCAGCCCACGCACAGCCATGGTAGCGACACTAGGGAAATATTGACTCATTCTAGACCAGAACTTCATTAATGGCAAAGTTTCAAATGCATCTCGTACTGTAGAATTCAGCGATTGTATGTGGAGCTTTCTCTTGAGCGATTCTCAGAGCAACCATGTATGAGGCACGAAGGATTGCTTGATTTATTTGATTTACATGACTACTCTTATCTAAACGCACCCTCTTCACTCCGATTTCCATTCGTTTGAAGAATGTAGCATCTTTATCCACTAACTCTGGATGACATCTGCTAAGATGCCTCTTGAGTAAGCTTGGCTTCATCGATTGATCAGAAAGGAGCATAAAGCACACTACACACTGTGGTAGTTCGCGTCCATTTTTCAGCATAAGTGTGAAACCGTGTTGAATATAATTATCATTATATTTCGTTTTTCCCGATTCCTTAGGTAATGAATTTGCCATTTGAGTGACTGTTCAAATTTGAACTTGATGTGAATTTGTTAAAAAACAATTAGTTTTAGAATTTATATCTAGAAATTGAAACCCTAAAATGGTATAGTCAAATGAAGCTCATAAATAGTATCTACCCAGCATATATTTGTCCATTCATAAACCGCGTCAAAATATACACTGGTAATTAGCAACCTATCCTAATTAACCAAACAATACTGTCATAATTACGGTTTACTTTTGACAGGTCTCGAATCAGAAGTAATTATCAGACAAAATTTTATAGTAATTCTATACGTTTATAGTTGGTTCAGCGGACACCTCGAAAACATCTAGCGTACCCCTCCAAAAACACCTGCCGTACCCCAGGTTGAGAACCCCTGCTCTATACTAATGAACTCCTTAGTATAGATAGCAATACAATATTTGAGATACTGTGGGCACCCTGTTGTCTACCAATTGTGGAACCGCTGCCTTGTTACTTTTATACTTTTATCGCGGACGTGCTTGCTGTACACAAGTATATATATACTTATGTTTCAGGCCTTTATCAGGGTGCCGCCGTGCTCAGTGGTTCTCATTTTTGCAAAATAACCATGAAACTGCGCAGATATGACCTATATCATCTAATATCCCCAAGTTCCAGTCCATTAGGGTGTGCGGGTTGCCTAACTCTAGATGAAGCCCTGATATGCTTGTATATCGAGAATTGATTGAAGAAACTGATAGATCCAGGACTTATCCTAGCATACAGGGGTATTTTTGGCCTACCGCGGACAATTTTAGTCTTGGACGAAAAATGACACCTGTTGTCACCTTTTTGGATTTTCGTAAAATCAAATTATTAATCTTGCTCAACCAATATACACTATAGAAGAAATTTGAATCACAAGAATCCCTAAATATGCAACACGTTCCAACGTCATGATTTTACCAAAGGCTGACTCATCACCGGATTATTTCTGTCATCATGACTGTGCAAATACCCAAATTCTTTGAATTTTAATACTTTGATAATTTCATATTATTGGGAGAGACAATTGCTAACCTGAAGCCATGTAAGAGTTGCTATATTACCACAGAAGGACATTACATTGAATTTGGATGGACTATGAATAATATTGAATTTACATTTTCACAAAACAATAACCCTGAGGCAGGTACGTAGTGCCGAGTATATCCTTTCCTGTAGGGACTAAAACATCAAGAAAAATCTATATTATTAAATCTTAGTTGTTGTTTGTTTGTTTGTTTGACCGTTGTCAAGGTAGGGATTTACGGTATGTAATTTTGAAATTGTCTCATAACTATATATTTATCGTGTTTATCAAGGAAGTAAATAGAATTCAATAAAACTTCATTAAATATAACGGAACACGCTGACTCTATTTTCACACTAGAAGATTCATCCATAGCCTACTAAACATTAGTCCATTTCACTGAACTAAATGCGCTTGGACCAGGGATAAGATGAAGTGGATTTTCTTATACACCCATAATGTAAATATATATTTTTGACTATAACTAATATTGTTGTCAGGTTTATCAATAATTTCCTGAGATTTGTATTTTGAATTTATCATTTTAACATATTTTGCTTTTATAATATTAACTCATTGTTTATTTATTTCTTTTGCACATGCCTAACTCGTGTTCTGCTCCCAGATGTACTACTGGATACTACAATGATCATAGTGGTGTTGCAATGTTTCACATTCCTTCTAGGAAGCAAGATATCGTCCATAAGTGGAAACGATTTCTGTATAGAAATGATAAGTATTTCTTTAGAACTTGGATATAAATTAAAATAATATTTCTACGATTCAGGCTTAATTTATTATTACGTAATGTGTCTTCAAACGATGAAAAACATTTTTGTTTGTGCTAAGCATTTTGATTCTGATGATATGGCTGACATGCAAACTTATCTTTACATTGATAATCAAACGAAGACACGATCAATAAAGGCTACTCTGAAGAAAGGTGCAATACCTAAATATCTTCCTGGTTACCCTGATCGTCTTAATGATCTCGCCATTAAATATCCAAGGCTTGATAGAGACAAAAAGGAACGTGATTTACAGATCCAAAGTATGTCAAGTTGTGTCAAATATTTAAGTTGTATTTTTACATGTTTTATGGTATTGTACTATATAGGCAATTAAACAGAGAGTTGATGTATTTGAAGAAGAGCAGAGAAATTCACTGTCTCTAATTTAGATGAAATAAACACTAAATCACATAACATAGTACTAGAAAGTGAAAGGGTACTATAACTGTCCAATATTCTCAAGTTATATCTTAGGAAGATTATGACTGTAAAGATAGAGGTTCCTTTATGGAATTTATCAGTACATTACAAATCCAGGAAAACGTTATTGATCTTGGTTGTACAACTAGTTGTGGTGATAAGATAGATGTTAATCACTTTACATGTGTTCTCTCTTTTGAAGATTTGCCCCCGAATTCAGATAAAAGACAAGCTGTAGCTTTCATCGGAGGGTATGCAGCTTTTCTTTGATAAGGAAATTAACCAAAACTTCAGAATTGTGTCCAGAATGTTACTCTCTACTAACTGAGGATAAGTCTATAGAAATAGAAGATCTGGATTTTAATTTTTCGCTAATTCAACTCCTAGATCGTGGCGGACTTAAATGACCATCTAAACAAGTTATTAATTCTGTTTTTACAATCTGAAAAGTGTTTACAAATATTGAACGTTCGCCAGTTCTCAATGATTTTCTACGATCGGATTCAAGATCAGTTTTAGTGCAGCTAACTCTTCTTAAACTTGATAATGAGGAGTTTGAAGACTTGGATTATGAGTGTTTCGATTACTGTACAGAAGGAAAAGGCTTATTCCATTCACTTTTGACAACAGTAGCCAATTGTTTACTAAACAATGAGGTCAAGAATCTGAATATCCCCACTACCTATTCCAAAGATAAACAAAGCTAATATCTCAAATTATTTTCTAAATAATATAATTGTATTCATCATTATATTTAATAGTTTCATATTTTATACTTGTAATTGTACTGGGAATCAATTAAATACCCATACTGTTATATTTATGATAATAATACTTAAATAAGAAGTAGAATATAGTAATGTATAATGATATAAATGTGTTGTAGTCTAGAAAAAGTCGACTGAATCTTATCACTGGTCCAAAGTTGAGCAATGGCCTTATGTTTAGTAGGCTATGCTTTTGGTTAGTAATCTCGACACTTCATGCCTCAGGTGTTAAGAAACTCTGAAATCAGGAAAATTGTAATTTTTGTATAGTCATGATGATGTAATAATCCCATGACGAGTTAGCTTCTGGTCAGGATCATGACGTCAGGACATTTGTCACTTTGAGGTGTACCTGTGATTCCAATTTCAAATATCTGTTATGTATATTGGTTGAGCAGTGCTTAATAATGTGATTTTTCAAAAGCCAAAGGGTGAGAATGACGTCATAAGTGTGAATTTTCGTCCAAGACTCGAATATGTCCTAGCCAGGCTCAAATAGCCCTGTATACCAAAATCAGCCTTGGGAGTCCTCCAGTTTCTTCAATCAATTCTGGAAATACAAACTTATATATACATAGATTAATTACGTTTGAATAATATAGATGTTAGGGATGTACTATAATTGGTAGTTAGGGTTAATCGAGTGTAATGTAACTTTCAAATTTCACATTTTCAACTCGACGTATATCTACATGATTTATCGTATAGTGAATAATAACACAAACAAGTAATCCTGAGCTGAACGCACTCCCAGTCTGTCAGCTGGACATTTTGTATTTGAAAGGATAGGATATTCAAATGTCAAAATAGAATCTGCGACAAATTTACAGAGAATACAAAATACACGAAAAAAGAAAAAGGTAGCTTGTATAGTACTAATAATTAAGTGATATATACAGGTTCTAGCTATCCATAAGGGATACTAAATGGGAGTTACACATAATAATATACCTTACGTTCTGAAAGATTTACATTTTATGGAAATGACAGGCACAAGAAAATGTCTTGATTTCAATAAAATTATATTTAATATTACTGAGTATGGTTTTTCTAGGATTTTAGATTTCAAATTATTCACTGGATTTTAGAATCTCTGAATAATCTATGTACCCTTGGCTACGTCTCTGAATGGGAGTTATTCGTTATCCCCATGGATGTTATTGTTAATATGGAGTGTATAAATCGACGCTGTCCTATTAATGTTGCACTGTTTTTCATAAATCCATTGTCTCTATCGAATATCTACAGTCAACTCCTGTTATATCAAACACAGATACATCCAAATACCGCTTATATTGAAGGCTAAAATTATTTACAAATATGGTCTCAAACCGTTAAAGCAATATATATTACATGATTTGTATCGCAGTATTTATCACGGCCACTTGAGGTTCGATATACCAGGAGTTGACTGTATTAAATAACTTGTATTACTTTAATATCCATAACAATCTATTTGTATTGTATATAATGCTATAGTATTATATTACATTGAAAGTATTCTTATTCTATTTATATCAATTTTAGTTTAATAAGCTTATAATTAAGANAATCCACTGGGTGTTACCGCAGATAATAAAACAGGAAATATTTATATAGCAGATACATTTAATAACTGTGTTAAAGTGTTTGACAGTACTGCTAAGTATTTATTCAAATTCGGAGACAGTAAAGGTGAAAATAAGATGAGCCTGCCGACAGGTTTAACTATTTGTGGGAATAGAATTCTTATTTCTCAATATAGCAACTGTATAATGAACTATCAACTAGATGGAAAGTTTATTTCCAAGGTTGGTAAAGATGGAAATGGTGAATTAGAGTTTAATTATCCTTGGGGTATAACAATCGATGAATTCAATGGAGATGTTTACATTTGTGATGAATCTAACAATCGCATTCAAATACTCTCAGAAAACCTTCATTACAAGTCACAGTTTGGCAAAGATATTCTCACAAAACCTCTTGATATCAAACTGAATCGAGACAACATTTTTATCCTAGATGAATCAAATCCTTGTCTACACATCTTCAATAGACATCTAGTTCTACAGAAGAATATCATTTCTAGAGGAAAAGGACAGCAAGTGATATCTCCCTGGTTCTTCTTTCTGGACAATTCTGATAATATTCTAATCTCAGATTATGGTTCTAATTCTATTCATATTTTCAATTCTAAATATGAATGTATCCAAGCAATCTCTATTCCTAATCCAAGAGGAATTACAGTAGATGATAAAGATAGAATTATTGTTGTGAGTAAAGCTAGCAAGAATTGTCTACAGATATTCTAATACTCTTAGATATTTGCTACTTTATGTTACCCATTTTTCTACATTTTTTATTTGTTTTTCCACTAAATCTTTGTCGTGTTTCCATTAATGAATCTTTCCTTTACTTTTACTATTCCTTTCGTCTCTAATCCATAATACTTTCCAGCCCTTAATGCCAAGGTCTTAACCTCTATACTAATGAACTCCTTCATATAGACAGCAATACTATATCTGAGATACTGTAGGCATCCTCCTGTCTACCAATTGTGGAAACCGCTGCCTTGTAACTTATATACTTTAATCGCGGTATTTAATTTCAATTGTTGTTTGTTTGTTGTCAGTTGTCAGGGAATGAATTTTTGGTATGCGATTTTGAAATTGTCTTATACCTATGTGTTTATCGTATTTCTCAAGGAAGTAAATAGAATTCAATAAAACTTAATTAAATATATCGAACATGCTGAATCCGGTTTTCGCACTTTTGGATTAATCATATGTAAATTTATTGTTTTATGAATAAGGAGTTCGCAAATTATGCAAATCTAAAAATGTACAGTGATACTTTCTCTGAACGACAACAACGTGGGTTGATCGTACAATATTATCCGATAATATATGTGACATATGCTCATATTTGTGATTTTCATTGTTCAAAATATTTGTGTATTATAAAACTCAAAATGGCTGTCAATTTGGAGTATAATGGAAACCTCGAGGCGCAATCGGCGAGTTCATCGCGAAGCTACGAGCCTTTGGTTCCTAGCTGTTCTATACCTAAGCTGACCTGGGGCCCTAAGCTGTCGCGCTAGTTAAGATATATATCGGATATAGTACAGCACCTTTATTTCACATCTTTTTGGTGATTAATCATATTTTCACACCTTTCTATGTTAAATACAAAGCAAACTGTTTTAACATGTTATCAGGGGGTGATTGGGTGCGTAGGGTACAATTTAGTGAATTTTATAGGCTTTACAAACTTTTCTATAAATTCTTCATCAAACAACTTACAGAGATGCAGAGCACAGTGACTACCCTTAATTTTTGACTGTTTTACTTACTATCTTGTTATTTTGACTTTTTCTTTGTCAAGCGCCATTCATGACTGCTCTCTTTTCTTTTTGGTGTAATATTTGTGACCTCTTATGTCTCTCTATCCTTAATGAATTATCCTGCTCTCTCATCCTCCACTACTTTCTATATCCTTGTTCTCTTGACCCTTTTCTTATCCTTAGTGCCGATCAATAAATAGAAGAAGACGGAGAGGATTGAGTTCTGGACATAAGAAACGTGCTCCAAGACATATTTCTGTACTAACATCCATCAATCGCTTGCTTCAGACTCACGTGTCCTCCACTCCAAGTCAGCACGTACACAATCGGAACCCAAACGACCTAACTAATATTACATGTTCAGTAGCTCGGAGATATAATATACTTTTTGGTCTTTCGAATGCCCGTTTACATCTAACAAAGTAGCTCCACTATCTGATATGACTATTTCCAATTCACTAGACATCCTGATAATCAAAGAAACCTGGCTTATAGAGGAACCAGACCCCTCACTCTGTATGCTCCGCCAGCTGCTCCCCGACTTTCGTCTAACCAGTATACCACGTGCCGCTCGTGGTGGGCTCCCAGCTATACTTTACCGAAGCTTCTTCACGCCCAAAGTCAACCGAGGACCAGTTTATTCTTTATTTGAGTATTTAGATCTTAACTTGTCCTCCGGAAAATTTTCTTGTCTTTTTATTTCCTTCTACCAAAAGGAATCTCCCTTTAGTCAGTTCATCTTAGATTTCTCTGATCTAATTGAGTGTACCATAGCTATTCAGATAAAGATTATATTAGCTGGAGATTTTAACCTTCACTTCGATCTCCCTTCAGATCCACATACCGTCTTGTTTAACGAATCTCTCAGAACGTTTGACCTCCAGCAACACATTACAAGTCCAACCCATCACTCGGGCCACACTCTTGACTTTGTTATTATATAGCACGTGGACAATGATCTGCTAATAGCTTCAAATGTCTTATCATACGATCCCTCTGATCATGTCTATATTATTTGTGAATTTCGATTCCCTTGCCCTAAACTACTGGTATCTCAACGAAATCTTAGAGCTATGAATTTCGTCGCTTTTGCTGAAAGCATCAAACTTTCTGATTTCGGTTCAGAAAAATATACCTTAGATGAACTAGTATATTTATATCTAACACTAACTTATTCTCGGCACTTGACAAGCATGCCCCTGTATCATGCAGAACCTTGACTAACCGGCCATCATGTCAGTGGTGCACTCGCGATCTCCTCGAGATAAAACGAGTGTTTCGAAGACTTGAAAGGAAGTTCATAAAGTCCAGATCTACACATGACCTTGATGTAGTTAAGGAGAAATCCCACTCTTATAAGTGTCTCCTTGATTCTATAGAGACTGAGTATGATAAGGAGATATTCGATAGCTGTGACGATAGAAAGTTATTCCATCTTGTACAAAGATTGTCTGTTCAAAGCAAAAAGAATTTCCTTCCGGATTCCTCCTCTAACTACTCCTTAGCTTGTTAATTCTCTCGTTATTTCAGAGATAAATTAACAAACTACAGGACCTGTGTGATTACTCAAATTTCCTTTACTCTCTCTTTACATTTCTCCCGTTTCTTATCTTATGAGGTTCCACGATTTTATCTACTTGACCCGACAGAAATTGATATCCTACTCAATATATCTAAAACAAAACACTCGTTTAGATCCCATCCCGACAGCGATCCTTAAACAATGTATTCCTCATCTAAGTGTGCATATTACAAAGATCATAAATTGTTCGATACAGCAAGCTGTCTTTCCAGGAAATCTTAAACAAACTTTGATCATTTCATCTCTAAAAACAGTCCTCCCTTGATTATAATGAGCTCGCGTATTATAGGCCAATAGCAAATCTATCATTTCTGTCTAAAGTGCTTGAAAGAGCAATTCTCATACAACTAGACTTGTACTTATTTGAGAACAAGTTATACACATTAATGCAATCGTCCTTCAGAAAACATTACTTATCTAGCTGTTCGATGATATTGGTAGCACCCTTGATGCAGGACGAATGCCCTATTAACTCTGCTTGAGCTATCTAGTGCCTTTAACACTGGACCACGAAATCCTCTTTCAGCGTCTACACTCGCGTTTTGGCCTTGTGGGCAAAGTTATCTCCTGGATGAAGTCTTATTTGTGTCAGCGAAGTGAGGCTGTTAGTATCAATGGTACACTCTCTAACCCACAGCCTGTTAAGATTGGCATTCCGCAGGTTTCTATACTAGGCCTCATTCTCTTCAACTTATATATTTCCCCTATAGAAGACATAATGCATGCTCATGCTCTTTCTATCCTATTATATGCTGATGATGTTCAGTTATATCTTTCACTTTCGCCTTCTAACATTAATGAACCTATTCTGCAACTTGAATCGTGCCTGTCTGATATTAATGTTTGGTTTGGTGAAAAGAAATTTGTTCGCAACACATTGAAGTCTAACTTCGTCTTTTTCTCAACTCGATCTCGCAATTTCTTGGCTAATTTTTCTATCACATTTGGAACATCTGTCGTTCGCCCTATGGACAATGTCTTAAGCCTAGGTGTCATCTGGGATACGAATATATCATTGAAATCGCATGTCAGTAATATCTGCAAGGCTGCGTCACTATCTGTATATAGGATTGGTGCTCTTCAATTCCTACCTTGACAAGCTTACTTTAGAATGAGTATAAGACAGTTACAATTATCAGTGCTTTTGGGTCGCTACGTGACGGGATATCTCTACACTACGTACCTCGAAGTATTTAGCAGAAATTTTAATATTTTAATATCCATGGTCCATCCAAATTTTATTTACTGGCCTTCTGTGGTATTGTTCTAGTAATTATGGTCTACCCTGGATATTTGGCGGGGGACCATATGTAGTATATTGTCATAGGTTTTTGCATAAATGGTCCCCCTTATTTACGAAACACTCCCCTACAATATGGAGCACTATTTATATAACAAAATATTTATGATTTCTCATCTGGTGACCCTTACCATGTTTATAGAATAATCAACATTAAATAAGATATTATTTAGTGATTAATGGGAAATATATTGTGAATGAAGAATCTAATTTACTGACTCTAACCCAGAATCCTAGAGACCTAACACCTAGAGTCCTAAACAAAGATAAGATATATATCTCAGGGGCTTATAATGTAGACGATAGAACTTATTATTTCATGGCTTCTCAGATGAGTATTGTCAAATTTGGATACTTTCTGTCTTGTCATGCCATCATAGTAGAACCATTCATGATTTAGAATATATTGGAGGGAAAAATGATCCGAATTATGAATAGTATAGCCAAGTAAGTTAAATGTAATAGGTCTGTCTTTGTGGATAATTGTAAGGGTTATAATTATCCCTTCAAATTTTTCAAGTGATAAGTGGCCCACCTCCATCATGAATAATAATAATGGGTAATCCATAAATTGATAAATAGTGTTTTCAACCATAGCTTTCTGATCTCCACATTTTAAACATGTTGATCTTAGTTACGATCTGAGAGTCTATAGAATTTGACAACTTTCAATGAATTTCTACACAGATGACAGGTTGAGAGTTGTTTCAGTAAGTGTAAAGCAGTTCCAAGATTGATAGGATGCTAGATATTTATCAGAACAAGTAACCTGGTTAACTAACTGTATAAATACGCCTTCAGATCCCTAGAAGTCTTATGTTTGATTACATCGAACTGTAAGTTTAATCTTCTCTGCTAACTAATGTTTGATGTATGAAATATCCGAATTTGATTACTCGAATTAATTCGTAAGCTTTATTTGTTAATTTTTTGCTTTGTTAAAAATCCGTTTAGTGATGAGAATATTGTTATCATGAGGGCAAATCATACTTTTGATCCATATACTTTCTGGATCCGGAACAAATGAACTTCTAGCACTTACATACAATCTAGAGTATGAGTTATTATATATGGAATCAATCGTTGCAAAGCGTACTCTAGGTGATTCAGATGTGAAAAATATTGATGATTTATACCTTAAACTTATACCATTAAGGGATGCATTCCCAACGTTATTAGATGTTATTTATATTTGTCAATTCCGATTTGAATCAGCACAGCACAATGTGAGAGGTCGTTTTCACCCCTGAAAAGGATAAAGACATATTTGAGGTCCACAATGGGTCAACAGCGGTTAACTGATATTGCAATTGTTTCAATTGAAAAGACTTAACAATCCCCAATTATCTTTAGATGATATTGTAACTGAATTTACAAGAAAGCATAAAAATAGGAGAATAATGTTAGTATAAGTGGATATGTTAATTTGATTAGAGGATTCTAGATATACTCTGTATTATACGTTTCCTATATACTTATATCCTTTCATATTT
>JAKMXF010000177.1:704587-760525 GCA_024704765.1 Oopsacas minuta | reverse complement strand
AAAAACTGATTGGATATTTGGAATCAGGGTGCTTGAATACATGAGAAACACTACAGTGTATTCCAGAAGCAAAAATGCTAAAAATTTGTTGGACAGTGTCATCGAAGTAGTAAAAAGTAAAAAGATTCGTAAAAATAAGTCCTACAGTAAACTAATGATTTAGCTATTTATTGGTTCATTTTAGGTGTACCAGGCAGAGATTCCTATATCAGAGGATATACCCCAGAAGTAGAGCTAACTTTATGAGATATATTCAGACTACCGTCTATATACCACTTTAGGTTGCTGGTTAGAACAATTCTATTAAACAATTGTGATTTCGATATTTTAGTTATTTAAATATTTATTCTGATTAAAGTAATACAATCTTTCTTAGCGATGGAATCAATTCAAAAATAGAAAAACTCTGAGGAAAACAAGAATTAATCAGTGAGAAATTTGGCTCTCGAAGATTAGTTTTACTCATTTTTGCTATACACTACCAGACCAAAAGTATTGGGACACTGTATCCTTTCAGCACAAGTAGCAAAAACATGGCGAGGATACTTTGTAAGATTCTATGGATATAGTAGACAGTAAAACAATAGCTAATTATTTGTTGTTTATGATATATGTATTTATGTTCAGTTACCAATCATCTTTAGCCTATAAACTAAGGTGGTATGCATTTTGTACGAGGTGTCAATTGTGGCAGGGTGTTCCGATACTTTTGGAAATTGATTTCATTTGTACTAGCGTAAGCATATAATCTAATGTGCAATATTCAATCCTGAATCTCGGGATTGCAAACACTACCAGAACCAGGCTTTCATCCAGGAGCCCACGCGCGCCTACAGGCACGTATTTACAAAAAATTTCTATAGTTAGGAGCAAGAAATTTTGAGAGTTAGGCGCGATGTATACACCTAATTCCGACGAATAATGTAATGGGTTACGTAACAATCATAAGGACAGAGAGACACTGAATAAAGATAAATATACAATGTTACTTCAATAGTTAATTATTTATAGTGAAAGATTCTAGATGACACCTCTGGAATGTAGTATTAACCATATTATATGTAACGGATGTATGGTTCGCTCAAAATTTAAGTTTGATGCTTCGAAATTCAAATACTCTAGGCGTGTAAGTGAAATCGAGAACCCGTTTAGGCGCGCTACATATAAAAGCTGGAAGAAACCCTGACCAAAACCCATGGGTTCTGTTAATGGAAGTAGTTAAACTGTCTGTCATACAGGAGTATTATCCGATGGATAATGATTAAATTAACCAAAACAAACTAGGTGAAGAGAAGAATAGAGTGAGTGTCCTTTCTACTAAGCAATGGCCATAAATACTAAACGAATAGTTTGCAATATTTAATTCAAATCTAATGCAATCTACGTACAAGCTTAATAATGTTCAGAGATATACTGAAATAATTATATTTCTTCAAATGTGTTATTTCTAGATAATTTATTATTATTGATAAATCCATAGCCTTTTGCTTCAAGGTTAATTTGTTTGCATTTCTTCTTTCGAATTTCTCTTACCATTCTCAAAATTTCTTCTGTTTCTGTAATTTCTCTCTATCTTGTGAAATTTGTAATTCCATCAACTCAATACAAGCTATGGCATCTTCTACACTGTCATGACCTCCTTCATCGTCTTGTATAATCTTCTCTAAATACTCACGGGTTAATGTAGACAATGCTCTCTTGAATAGTCCCCCTTTTCTATGCGGGAATACTATAGCAGTGTCAACCACTCTGTTATGTATTATCTTCAGTGCTTTTAAGTCACTTTCTAAACTGTGCCCGATTAGAATAGAGTCATTGAACATGATTTGTTTCAAATCTCTTTGAACTTGTTTCAAGTTTGGTAGAATCCCAGTTAGTTTTGGCACTGTAATACCACTAAATCTAGTGTTGTAATCAATCACCTGATTGTATGGCTTAACATAGCTGTCATAAACAGTGTTATGGTTGTAGTCTATGATAGAGACACGCGCCAATTCAAGTCCAATGCTTGTGTAAACCATCTCGCAGTCTAAAGCGAAAATTCTCTTCTCTTTCCCTTCAGTAGGTTTCTGTAGGAGAGTGTAACCGGTTCGTTTTGCAGGCTTTTCTCCACTCGTTACATGCTTGTCGGCAACCTGACATCCATTGAATGAAGAACTCTGACAGCAACTGAACACTGCAATCCATTCTCCACCTACTTTCTGGTTGTAAGCCTTACCGTGATGATACCAGCATTCCTCAGCACGCATGTAACTACCATTATTCATTATTATAAAGTTTTTACCACAACGCGCACAACAATGTCTCTTAGCTTTGGGGTTAATATCGTGGGGTTCAGTTGAGGAGGGCGTAACCTTGATCTCTGCTACTCCTTGTATTGAGGTCTTCATTGGGTAAGCATTCTCAATCAATTGCTCTTCAGTGAGCAAATATTTCTCAAGCAAAATATAAAATTCATTATTCTGTGATTTATTACAATTATCTGGTATATTTAATCGCTCTGCTAAACTGTCAAATGATTTTAACAATACGCTATTATCACCAAATGGAGTTGTAGGTGTATTGTCTGTGGAAACTGCACCTAGAGAGGTTAACGAATCTTTGGATTTAATAATATTAGAATTACAAATAACTGCAGTTGTTGAGTCAGGTGTAGTAGCTTCGACGTCCAAATTCGTAGTATCGTTCTTGCTTACAGATTTAGAATCGTCTAACTTATTCGGTTTGTTGTTTCCTAGAGCTCTGTTAACTCTTATTCGTATCTTCTTCAACGTGTTTAAACAGATGCCGGTGTAAGTCTGTTTGTTTGTTGTACGGTCATAAATCTTCTTTTCATCACCTTTTGCCTACATATAGAGAACTGATCAAATTGTGTTTGAAAAACAAAATATTTTACAAAAAATGATACGTAATCCTAAATATTCTATACTTTAATTGGAATAAATACATGAAAAATGAAATTCTTCTGGCCAAATTTAGAAATCTTTCTGATTTGCAAATTACAGGCTCCAAAATAAAATAAATATGAATTTGAAGAATGTTGATGAAATCAGGAGTTTCCAATCGTTAATAGAAAGTTCACTAAGTACTTAATGTCAAGTTCAAATACTAAAGTCATATCTAGTAAGTAGCACGAATATTTATTAACAATTTCGAGCTTAACCACAAAATATCGTAACAATCACATAATACTTTTGGATGTATTGATAAATATATACATGTTGTGCGTTCGGGATTGAATGGAGACAATGTAACTGTATGAACAATTTTTTTGTCATACAGGGATATTTTAGCCCTGGCTCGGGCAATTTTCGAGTCTTGGAAGAAATATCACACCTATAACAAAATTATGACGTAGTGGCACCAGTATTGCAGCATTCATTAGAGTCAAGTACAGTGGATCCTCTCGAATTATTCACTAGTGGGAAATGGGCCGAAGCGGACAATTAGAGAACCCTTGACAATTAGAGAATTCCAAGTGAATAACGATTACGAGATTTAAGTATAAACATGTGAACAACTAGAGAGAATCGACTGTATATTAAGAAATCGTAATCTGAGAGAATTTAACCTCAACTGGCAGTCAAATAAATAATAAATTGTTTAAGAATTAGTTTTCCAAAATGAGGCAATTAGAAAAAGTAAGATGAATTTTAACTTTCATGTTAAAGTAGTATCGATCGCATAAAAATGTAAAATAATTGGCATGACCAGATATATACAAATTTCGTGTCGATATTGCTGATTAAAACTATTCGTCATGTGCGTATGTAGACTTCCGTGAAAACTTACACCAAAAAAGATCAGTGTTTATCTCTTTATCATCATTAAGCCGCATTAATGGATGTGATCTTAGAAATAGTGCTGAATTGTGCATGTCATAAACGGTTCGTATCGAGGTCAGATGTTAATATTCTAGTGGTTAATACTTCTTTATTGATACTACCATCACGAAGTAGATCAATAAATACGTTGCTATGATACCGCTATAGTATATAGTATCTCACAATGATTAAGGTTTGAATGAAAGTAATTGCGCAAGTATGTATGCAACACAGTCAAGCTATTCCTACATACTACATGCTATGGTACACAGTAAATTTGTTTCGGTATAGTCACTAACGGATTTACAAATGCAGTGTTAACACGTGGTATATGGTAGGTTTCCAATTCGTTGAATAACAAACTATGCAATTCGTGCGAGTGTCTGTCGCTATGGATAAAATGAATTGAATTAGCAGTAGCTAACAAATTAACGAAAATACACCAAAATAAATTTGGGTAATTTACTTTTGAATGTGCGTCATTCTCTGGTAGGACTTTGACGTATTCTGAGAATACTTTATCAAGGAATTTCTGTCTCATCTTAACAGGAACCTTACTGTCCATAGTCATGGGGAGAGATGGCTTGGTTGAGGTCGTTACTTTGGATATGACATTAGAACCTAGCCTAGAGCTTTTCGGCATGTAGATAGAATCTCTGTCAATCAATATAGAATTTGTCGATAATTTTGGTATCGTTTTGGACATTACTAATACGTTGGGCCGTTTTTCAGCTGTCAACATCATTCTCTTCCTTTTGATTATAGGAGAAGTGTCAGACTGAGAAGTCTCAGAGGTGCTAGATTCCGCGCGACGCTTCAGAGGCGCTAAGGGAGCCTGTAATTTCGCGATAATGTCAGGCTGTAAGAATAAGGAAGTCCCCTCGTCTGGAGTAGTATCATTAGCATATACAGAACATGTTGCATTTGATATTTCTGAATCTGATGGATTACTAGCGGAACCTAACAGATCCGTTTCTATATTAGACTCGATAGTGGATTCACTTTCGTTAGATTTCGAATCGTCAGTAGAGGTCGGAGCTGAAGTGAAAATAAAAGTCTCCTCGCATGCCTCTCCTATCTCAGGAGATGTGTTGTCATCTTGAGTAAGCAGGGTTGAGGTAGGGTCAGAGTTGGGGGGGCTCTCGGGTAAGGGGCTGTATCTGGGGGCGGGAGGACTGGAGGAGGAGCTGACAGGATTAACTACTGACGTAAAATCTGGAGCACATACTGACTGTGTAGGTTCAGTGTGGTTGAATATGTCTGGGAGAATTTCAGTCGAACTACTGGTTGGAGAATGTTTTGGTTCTGTTGTGTTTCGTTGTAGAAAGTGAGGTAGTTTCTTTGTGAGGTTCTCGCGGGGAAATGTACCAGTTCGGATTGGGATCTTAGGTTTGGAGTGCTTGAATTGACAGTGTGGTCTATAACACTCCTCTTGGGGAAAATAAGGACAAGGCAGAGCTCTGAAATATCCAGAAGATGGAAACATTATATAAGAAATATAGTCTACTATGAGTTGCATGATATTTATAGTAAAACATTTGATTATACCTATTATAGGTATTGAGCGGATTCACCGCCAGAATGTTACAATAGATATGATACTATAAATACACAATATACTGGGGATGATTATACTCTAGAATATATATCAATACCTATGTGATGAAATTGAAACTATTCATGAATTGAAGTAATATTAGCTTATTTAGAATTATATAATTAATAGGATGACCAGATGATTTTCACCAAAATCCTGGACTATAATGATAATGATAAAATTGATATCGGATAATTGAAAAATAAAGCAAATATACATCTATATACTGTTAATTCTAATTGATGAATTGTCATACAAAAGCAAATTATATTTGCCAGATACATCCCATCTTTTCGAACCCTTATATTGTAGCGCTTACAAAGTATTAACAATAATTGTATCTGAGTACTAACTTTATCGATGTATAATGCAAATGGGTTTTTAAAAGAGCGAGGAATTGAATACAAAGATGTAAAATAAGTAGCGATAGCGAGGAGCCTCCTCTGACTAAATTATTTACGCACACCCCAGGTATAGATGGTTCTCTCCAAATATATATCCCCTCTTCGGTATTGCCATCCCCCCCCAATGGGGGATATCCCCCTGATTGAGAAGCACTGTTCTACTGTATCAGTAATACTTGATAAACTGTAACAAATCAACATGATAAGTCATTTATTTAAATATGGTAGTAAGGATCAATACCTAATACCTATACTACAGAAATAATAATGACGGTAATGCTAATTCTAAAAAATGGAGATGCTAACAATACTGAAAAAGATTTGATAATTAAAGGGACACCTCAAAAGTAATACTTTTAAGGTAGGTATGGATAAGCCTCGTGTGATAGCTCATTACTAATCCAACTAATGTGAATTCCCTTTCCAGTGATTTTATACTTGGTCGGTGTGCTTGTTTAAGTTCCACGCTTGATTGTTCTATTTTTAGCGATTCATAAAACTTCCAAAAGGTAGGATGGTGAGATGCAACCGTTGATGAGAAGGCACGATGCCAAGCTTCAAATGAATTTGTTGTAGTAGGTATTCCATTTGCCACCAGATGGTAATTGTTCCACATTGGAATTGGAAGTAATGGTGGATGATAAAGACCGTGTTAATCTTTTTTTCAACATAGGTGTCTTGAAAATATATATACACTCCATTGTTGTTTACCATTTGATTCACGTTGGAAATTGAAAATAGCCACTGTATGACAATTAGTCCCGGCCTTTCGATGATTTTATTAGTTTATAATCTGAGTTTTCAGCAAGTACAGAATTATTTATAGTTGTTACACCAATTGCTTCGGAGGAATTGTCAATTGAAGAGTTAATGTTTCCTTCTTGTGAGTCATTCTCAGATAAAAAGATAGAGCTATCCATGGCCATTGGCATGTCTGGAATGATATTATCCAGATCAACTATTGCATTTTGCAATTCAATTGCATTCTTTCTAACTTCTCTATGTAAGATGTCAGTTTGTTGTTGCCTACCGTGGCAATAATTGTGGAAATCTGACAACTTCTCCTGTATTTCTACATTATCAATGAATGTGATATCATCTTCTCCTGTCCACGTTAGTATTCCTCCACATTCTTGAAAATCTCCCCAATTTATCAATGCCACCTTTAAACATTGAGTAGTCAAATTGAATCTGTATCCAGCTATGAGACTTGGCGTGGAAAGGGTTACAAAAGTATCATTTAGTCCATGCAAAATTTGTTGGAGACCGAGTATAACTTCTCTATTTTGAAAAGGAATAAGAATCGCTATGAGCACTTCCAACGGTTTCCATCAGCTCAGAAATTAGCAGAGAATCATTACAATTAAAGAATTTGGAAACGCAACTTTCATTGAGAAAATCCATTTTTCGCCAAAAAGAAATGCCAAGGAATAATTAAGTAATCCATTAAGTAAAATATACTTAAGAATACTAAGTGCAATTGTATTATTTACTAGTGTTATACTATTATTCCTTATTTATGAATTATGACTATTATATTTGTACATAAAAGTCATACTCTCGTTAATTTATTGTTGTTTTTATGAATATAAAAGTAAACAAATTATCCAAATCTCAAAACATACATACAGGGTTGCTATAAACGGCTACCCACCAGGGGTAACTAATACGCTGAATCCGAATTTCGTATTTTCAAATTTCTCATATGTAAATTTATTGTTATTTTTATGAGTATAAAGTAAACAAATTTTTGCAAATCTCAAAAAATTCTAATACAATGAAAAATAATTTTGCAAATTTTTAGGGAAATTTAAGGAAAAGGTTAACATAGTTAACATGACAATATTAATTACTAAGTGGCTATTGACAAAGACCGCGACCGACCGGTGTCAATAGCCATTTCGTAATCTATTTCTGGCCCCAAATATAACTCTAGTATCTACGTATACAGTGGAAACCTTTTGCAAGACTTTCCTTGCTATTTCGCGAATTTCGCTATTATTCACTTTAAATACCATACAAAACTGAACTTTATGCCATGAAAATAGCTGCTAATAGGCGGTTTCCGCTGTATATATTATTTCTAAGAACTCTGGTTAAACGGTTCAATTAGTCTTGGTCCTGAAGTCACCCTATTAAGTGATGGCTATTGTAATTCAAGTAGCACATATGAAAGGTAAATGTATGATTGATTGCTAACTCTATGTGATGACCAAAACAAAGGAAGAAGAATTAATACAAAGCATACGAATAGTAGTACAATAATAGATACAATAATATTTCTGAGCATGAAACTTATTAGGAATGCAAAAGTAAGTTAGAATATGTAAAGACACTTGTAACCTCCTCTACTAGATACAATTACTCTTCCTTGATTATCTACTGTAAGACCGGTAGGATAAGGTATAGATATCTTATGTATCAATTCGAATTGAGAGTTGAAAATAGAAAAATTGTTAGAATAATAATCTGTGATGATAATATTGTCTGAAGTGTCAATATAGAAAAACCTTGGACTAAGAATTATTAATCCAGTTCCTCGAGAAATAACACTCTTCTGTAGAATGAGATCGTAGTTGAACAGATGAAGGCAAGGATTAGAATGTTCTAGAACAAAAATACTTTCTTTAGAAAGTTTAACATCAAGAGGGTATCTGAGGGTATCTAATCCAAACTGTGTTTTGAAGGCAAATTCTTTTGAAAGTATCTGAATACGATTATTATTATAATCACATATGTATACCTCTCCATTAGATTCATCAAATGTTAGACCACGAGGATGATCAAATTCCAATTCTCCTTTCCCAGGTTTTCCTATCCTAGAAACAAACTTCCCATTAACTTGATATATTAAAATATAGTTCCTTCTCTGTGTGATTAGAATTCTATCTCTACATATAGCTAACCCAATTGGATGATACATCTTTCCTTCTCCTTCTTCATCTCCAAATTTGAACAAACTCTTACAATTATTATCAAATACTTTCACACAATGATTCCCTCTATCTGCTACATAGATATCTCCTGTAGAATTACCAATAGTCACACCTTCTGGTCCATCAAGATTATCTAGCCCCTTTCCCCATCTACAAACATTGACTATTTGTTGTAACTTGTTCTTATAGTCTACAGAGAATATTCTCTCCAAAGGATTAGCTGTAGCCATAATTCAGTTCTGTAACTCTACAAATTAGATTTAGTAAACAATCATAATAAATATAAAGTTTTCTAATTCTGTAAAATGTATATAATGTACATATCTGGTAAGATATCAAATTTCTATCAGTAATGTAATTGAAAGATAATGGCTATATTCCAAGATTATTCTTGAATGCGAAAGTTTTGGATATGTAATAGAGCTCTGTCTTATTCAATAATATTACAATAATAGGCTATTCTAATCCTTTCTAACTACTAATGAAAGCTGTTTCATCAGCAATCTGGGCAATAATCGCTCGTCATGATACCAAGATCCACAGATATCGCACATTACTCACTGAATCTCATCGGGGCAAAGTTGTTCTGTATTCTCAAGCCGACTCGACCATTAATTCGGTGCCGCCACATATCTCATAGTAGTCCTCTCCCGTAGATGAGACAGGCTTAGCAGTACTTGAGGTAGGTTTAGCTTTACTTGAGGGCTTTTGGCACGCGTGAGGATTTCTGGGCTGAATGGGTAGAGAGACTGAAGGTTTGATTGGAAGAGGAGAACAGGAGGACTTTCAAGTTCTGAATCAGAGCTCTTGGCCTGTGCTCCAGAAACTTCCCAGAAACTTCCCAGAAACGTATCCCTCGCCATATTTCCAGCTGTTGACGAATAACTTTGTGCCGGTTCTGTTTCTTCATGAACATTTTCTGGATATCAGTATCATATCTTCGAGATCTCATTATACATGTGTTATCAAGCATAGACCACAACCTATTACTCTCCATATGCTGGCCATCAGACCGTTATTACGGTTTATTGGAAAATTTGGACAAATAATGTAATAGATTCTATGAAAAATCTGACTGTAACATAACACTGAGTGGATATTTCGCATAATTACCGCAATAACTTCCTAGTTGCATGTTTTCGAAGCTTTTTGGCTGATTCTTTAGAACCATCGATAAAATAGAATGAGTTGCTTCATCGTTGTTGGGATTTCGTCCATCCATTAATTCCTTCCGTCTTCATATTAGGATTATCCCCGGGTACATTAACTACAGGGGGACCAAATATGGCATGCCAGATACACCTCTTTTTGTGTATCTTCGAAAATTTCTCAATTTTTGGCAACATAAAATATATCATATGTTCATATTTCTCGTCTTTTACATGAAGTTCTTTGAAAAATCTTTGAAAAAAGTCTCAATTCATGTATGCAGGAAAATAACATAAAATGGATCTCTATTGTCTGAGATACAGCCAATAAAACAACAATTATAAATGATAAAGATTCAGAAATTATTGGAAGAGCAGCCTCTAATGCTCAGAGGTTGGGATTACTATACATTGTGAACTGAAGACCCTTTACAATCATTCAGAAGTAACAATCTTTCTGATCCTTATTTATGTCAAGAGCTAAGAGACAAGTTAATCAACAATAGTATCAACGAATTTGATTGGTGTTTTCCTTATGATAACATTCAACTATTATCTTAATTAGATTCTTTAGATTAATATAAGCAAGCCTATTTCTATACCGGAAGTTTTATCGCCGAGCATTTCAAGAATTGTCTCACTTATATTTTATGCTCCTCAAAAGTGAGAACGAAATAGCCAAAATTGTACTAAAAGATGGCTAACCATTAGACTTAGATTTGTTCCCTCAATTAATGAAGTTAATTGCGATCTCCAAAACCATCCCTGTCATTCCTGCAACAGTCGAGAGCAGCTTTAGTGCCATGAATAGAATATTTAATTGGGCTAGATATAATCTTGATAGCACTAGACAAGTGATTTGATGTCACTTTCTTGGAATAGAGATATTGTGAAAACAATCAATTTAGATAATGTGTTGGAAAGCGCGTTTACTAATTGATTTGAGTTATTCTTATGTTGAAAAACTAGTGGAGTAATAGCCCCCACCCTAGGGGCGTCCTAAAAATTGCCCAGACCAAATATTTAGGCATATTCGGTCCGGGTTTGTAATTCAGTTCGGACCAAATTATCAATAATATTTTGGTCCGACAGGCCTAAAAATTGCCTAGACTAAATATTTAGAATTAACACGTATTTGGTCAGGGGTTGCAATGTGATTTGGTCCAACCACAAGTAGTTTTGCATTACTATTATTCACCCTCCACAAGTCGCTCTATGTAAAATATGAATACGTATACTTAGGTAACATTATCTATATATACTAGTAACATTTCTATTTTACCTTTATCCTGGAATATGCCTGGGTATAATCTATCCTACCCCAGATTATACCAGGAAATAATCTTTCGGAATATATTAGACTATCCCAGAATATTATATACCCCCTAGCTCATTGCCCAGTAAATAACACCCAGGGCTAGAAATAAAGCTAAGCCAAAATGTCCCACAAACAAATAACAATGTAAAGACATTGGTACACACCCATTAGCGAATCTAGAGAGAGGTAAGGGAGACACTACTCCCCAAATGTACACATTTGAGGTCCAAAAATTTCTCAATTGTATAATCGAATATATTATATTTTCTGAACCTAACACCTCTACTGTAAGGTTATTCGCAGCGCCCTCCTAGCGCTCCTCCTGTCAAATTTCATACGCCTGAATCCGTAAATTAGTGTTACAGTATAGTGAAAGATCTCCAATTTTCACGCTCCTAAATATAATTCCATCAAAAACCATACGCCTCGAGGAGCGTCTGGCGCTCCTCGATAATTCCTTGCTCTACTGTCCAGTTTGCCGAATTGCCCTACTAATACAATATTAGCGCCTAGGACCGCCGATTCACACATCCCAGAAGCAGGCCTTTACCTGGGTACGACCCGCATCCAAAAATAATTATGAGGGTGCACACTTAGGGTGCACGGGTTGCCTAACTCTTGATGAAACTTGCCCAGAAGGGTAGTAATACGCGAATCTATGTATATAAGTCTGAAATATTTCATTCATATGACAAAACATTAAAACATGTAAATGCCCTTGAACGAGAGATATTAGAGTCAATATGTTATAGCCACTTCCTCCAAAGACTGTTTTTCAATGATATTTGATTATTATGATACATGTCCTAATGCGCTAAGGTTGTTGGTTGAATCTACAAAATTTGTAAGTTTCTTCTGAGAAAGCCAAAAGTTCAATTCATCATAACGATAAATAACTCCTCAAAAATATGTTGTTTTTTTCCAAATCTATATCTCTATGATTTACAAAGGCGGCGGAAGGTGTTAAGTGACGGTCAGGCTATTGGCTTGGTCTATTGTAAAGTGGTCAGGCCATGGCCTAACTAGCCTAACTTTTTGCGCCGCCATTGATTTATCATATGATTAATCATATTTCATATCCCCAAGAAATCCCCAACGAAATTTCATACTAAATCGATTTTAACAATTCCATTTGTTGTTGTTGTTATCCAAATTTATGTTTTATTAATGTAGTAGCATTTTAGCACAATGTCTAGTGAGAATCTGGATTCATTCATCAATGCCTTAGAGGTAAATTGCTCGAATCTTGGCATAGAGGATAGCTTGTGTAAAGTTGTCCTACAGCAGATTATCAAGTCATATGCCAGGTCATCGGATGGGGAAATTTGTGTCTCTTTAACCGGTAGAGGTCGAAAGAGCGCCAGAATTAACGATGACCTAATCACAGCATTATGTAGGTCTTGGGGGATGTCAAAGTTGGTTTCAATTGATCTGTCTTACAATTCAATTAATATGATAGGGATTGAGCAACTTTCTGAAATAATTAAAGAAGACAAATACCTCGAAAGATTGGATTTATCTTTCAACGATTTTGATGGAGATGGTGTGGATTCTTTGATTAAATCACTTCACTTTAATAGTACCTTGAAACATCTCAATCTCTCTGGATGTAAATTAGGGTTAAAAGGAGGACTTAGTGTTGCATCAATGCTCCAGGTGAACCAATCACTTAAAGAACTACTCTTGTCTTCTTGTGACATAAACACTGACGTGGTGATAGCCCTCGCTACCGTTCTCAGTTTTAATCAATCAATTCAATTACTCGATATCTCCAGGCCAATCTTGTTCAGTAGAAATAGCGAAACAACAACGCATTTGGGAAAAATGTTGAATGTTAACAAAACCCTCAAAGAACTAAGATTATCTAAACATAATTTGACGGATTTTGATATGCTCGAGTTATGTAATTTATTCAAGGACAACAAGTCAATTGTATCTTTAGACTTCAGCTGTAATAAGCTGGCTCAAGATGGCGCGAAATACCTTTCCCAATTATTAAAATTCAATACTACCATCAAATACATCGACTTGACTGCTAATCGAATCGGAGACCAGGGATTAATAGCTATAAGTGAGGTTATTCGGTTCTACAATTCTACTCTAGGAACTCTGATGATTGGTTATAATAATATTGGAGATGCTGGACTTTGTCATTTTTCTGTTTCTTTGTTTCGTAACGATTCAATCAAAAGCGTCTCTATCTGGGGCAACAAGTTGGGTATTGAGACTTGTGAAGCATTCTCTGGCTTGTTAGAAAGCATACCTCCAAGATTTCCGTTGGACAAGACCTATATCGATGTAGTCCCGTATTCAGTGGATGGAGTTATCTACCTGGCTGAGCTAAACTAATATTATTATTATCATTCCTAACCAGTATTTATCATAATATCTTGAATACCTCTTTGTTTGTCTGCAAGTAACGCTAATTACAGATTCTAATTTATAGTCGGGTCAAAGAGGCAAGAATGAGTTAACCTAACAAATTTCAACAAAACTTTTTACTGCTTTTTGTCATCTACTAACTAGTCTAACCGACAGAATAAAAGTCTACTACAAACATACACCCAGAAGTTGAAAATTTCTGAGGTCAAAACTTGGCGTCCAATACATAGTATCGCAGGTGTTGTGAATGTAGGCTAGCTAATTCAATCTTTCAGATCAACTTTGTATGGCTATATAGCTATATTTCGTGTTCAGGGCGGCGTCGAACAAGTGGCCACTCGATAGGGTTTGGATAAGATTTGGGAATGGAATGTTGACACATTCCTGAGACCTTGTTGCGTTGCTATATAAATTATTCCCAAATATGGTCATGTGACTAATTAAACGACGTGAATTATAATAATGTGATCTGACTTCAATCATAAAAGTTATATCAATTTTACACTTCTCTAGTGCTATTGCTATCTGATGACTATACAAAATCCTCAAAACAGTATTTTCCTAATTGACATTCTCCTATTCACACTTTTCTTCTTAGTAATGACGTTATTAGCTATAACCACTAGGAAATTGTATTCTTTGTTCCAGGTTCCACAATGTCTTATTAATAGAGAATACTCTCAATCTCCTCCTACCTTAGAGAACCCTTACAGAGCAGAAGATTTCCTCCGAATTCTTCTCGTTGAATATCTACCCCCTCACATATTTGATATTGTTTCAAAAGATCTCAAACGATTTGGTAAGAGAATAGCAAATGAAATCGAAGCAATTGGTTTACAAGCAGAGCTAGAACAACCTGTGTTAGTCCAGTACTCTGCATGGGGCGAGAGAATTGATCAAGTTATGACAAGTCATGCTTGGAAGCAATTGAAAGATATCAGCGCAGAAGAAGGTTTAGTATCTATTCCTTATGAACGGACACATGGGGAGTACAGTCGTATTCATCAAGCTGCTAAGTTACACTTGTTCTCTCCTTCCTCTGGACTCTACAACTGCCCTCTCGCAATGACTGATGGAGCAGCTAAACTTATTAAAGAGGAAAATATTACTTCACTAATGAGCACAGCTTTCTTGTCTCTCATCAGCAGGAAGCCGACTGAATTCTGGACTTCTGGTCAATGGATGACAGAACGGATGGGAGGATCGGACGTCAGTGGAGGTACAGAAACAGTTGCCGTCAAGCAAATAGATGAGAGTTACAAGTTGTATGGACAGAAATGGTTCACGTCTGCGGTTGACAGCGAGATGGCATTCACTCTAGCGAGAATTCAACAACCAGATCAGTCAAATGATAAGCAGTTGTCTTTATTCTATCTTGAGACAAAACTTGAGAATGGTACTTATAATGCTATTCAGATAGACAAGCTGAAGAACAAACTTGGTACTCGACAGCTGCCCACTGCAGAGCTGACACTAACTGGTTCTGTGGCTCAGATCATTGGTAGGCCGAAGAGAGGTGTTAGTCAGATTTCTCATATGCTGACCATAACACGATTGCATAACAGCCTTGCAGCTACTGGTGCGATGCGTCGTATCTTACAACTAGCTTGTGATTATGCCAAGAAGCGACAAGCATTTGGTAGTCCTCTCTTCAAACATCCATTACATGTTCGTACATTAGCGAACTTGGAAATAAGGACAATCAAAGCGACTGCGTTTGCCCTGGATGTATCCAGATTAATGGGACTAGTTGAAGATAGTAGAAGTTCTAACAATAATATTATACTCTTGAGAATATTAACTCCACTCCTAAAGATGTATACTGCTAAAGAAGCTGTACATGTTATTTCGGAAGGGTTAGAGTGTTTCGGAGGTCAGGGTTATATTGAAGATACAGGACTGCCTAGACTCCTTCGAGATGCACAGGTACTGCCAATTTGGGAGGGCACAACTAATATACAATGTCTTGATGTCCTCCGTGTACACGCGTCAACAGATGGAGAGTGGTTTTCAGTATTCTCGGACGTCATCAAACAACGTATTCGGAAGGCTAGTTCAGCTGGCACTGACATTGCCTGTATCGCAGAGAAGTTATCCGGTGATTTAACTATGTTCACAATGTTGATGGAACCAATGTTCGCTGATTCTGTGATGTTCGAAACTGCTTCACGTGACATAGCATTCAGACTGTGTAATTTATATATATCTAGCCTATTTCTTGAGTACGCTTCTACTAAAAATGCTCGAAGGATTATGATGTATATAGCAGACCAGACTACCAATCAAATTTCTACTACAGTAGGTGGAATTCACGAGTATGGAGAATCTGCACGCAAAGGCAATCTACAGTTATTGTATTCAAAAGATAAATAAGTAGTGTTATTATTATTATTCTGGTTCCATTTCTTGAGATTTAGAGGTGTTAGTACTATTGTTCCTGCTCACTTTTTGAGATTTGAAACCAGACTAAATGTGTTTAAATTTCTTCTTTCTTCACTTGTATAAATATGTAGAATGGGTTATTTCTAGGCAAATTCAAAATTCAATTATATTACATTTTTACATTATTAAATGATTAGTCATATTTACCCGCTTTTGACCTAAAATTACAAACATTCTAGACATTGAAACTAGCTTACTTCGCCCATTATCAGATGCATAGAATTTTATGCACCTAAAACATTGGTGATTTTGAGTGTAGCTCCTATAGGGAGATGCCTTAATGGCATGGACGATGTGCGATGTCCGTCCGCGCGGCCGTGCGAAATCTAGCAGTCGAATGAACATGAAAATTGGCATACATATACATTTTGGGTCGTGGAGATTTGCATCTCTGGTATTAATTGTATCTAAAATGAATATTTCACACCTTTTTGGTGATTAATCATATTTCACACATTTTGCACATATTTCAAATTGACGCCAACCATGGGCCCTCTTGTCGCTTCATTCTTAACAAATAGAAATTTAATGATAACCAAAGTTTCATATAGGAATTGCATACAAGGGGGGCAGGTACTAAATCACATCTCCTCACTTTATCCATCAAGGGAAAACTTATTATTGCGATTTTTATTGTAAAGAAGGTTACTTCTTCTGTGATACTTGGTTGATCATGAAATTACCTGCTGGATATGTAGCTATACAGTGTGTAACCGTGTATAATGGCCACTCAATATAATTTCGGGTAACAGCACGTACTCAAACTGTCACTAGGATACTCTGATTAGCCTTAAACTACTCTTTTTTAAGTTGGTAGACTTGCTGTTCTTTGTTCTATATAAAATCAATTTATTCAAACTTCTTTGTTTAAGTGGTTTTTCGAGGGGGCACTTAAAGGCTCAGGGTGGGCACTTGCCCCCCCCCCTACAACCCCCTGTATGAAACCCTGATAACGAGCCGCTACGTTAAAAATTGAATCACACTGGTCAAAATTTCGTCAAGCCTCTAGCAAAAATTATGAAAGGAAAGGTGCCAAATTTTCACACCTTTCGAAAGAGAAAATATTCTACACCTTCGTACTCTTCTAGAATTTGTATATTGGTTATAGTTTTTTTTGCTGAATCTAAATGAAAAATATTCATTTTATAGCACTATACGTCATCTGTAATAATTCTCTTGTTCTTAGATCTTAAATATTTATTAGCTATACAATAGGTACTTCTAGCGTTGGAAACTACTTACATTTGCTGGTTGTTTTGGAACTGGTAAAGTTTCACTGTGAGGAATAGGTGCAATGGATGAAGGTATACTTGGATAAGTCAGTGCTCTTCTTCCCTTAACATTGAGGTACTAGCAATATTTATCATACAAAAGTAACAATCATCATGATGGTTTTGTGGTTCTCTCCAAACTCTTGGAATAGCAAATGGCACAACTCTAGCGGAACCCCTCAACCAACTTTCAAGATTAGATCGACAGCTGCCACAAATTACATGTGGGGCCCAGGCCTTTTCCTGGTCCTCAATGGACATCCCAAAATACAGTCTATACGCTTCCCAATACTAGCTTCTTTTGATATTTTATTTGAAACATGTTTGCCACCAACATAATATCCACAAGCATAGCAAAATGAGTCAGGTGAATTCTTGCATTGTCTACTAGCCATTGCAATTTCTAAATTTGAAAAACACTAACTTAACGTAAGAACAACCAGCAAGTTGTTTCTGCCTTCTCTGCTAAAGTCAGTTATACTGATGCTTATACTAGCTGCTGGTAGCTTATACTATTGATGTAAGTAAATACTTTCCAAGTGAAGGTACTGGATAGCAAATAAACTATACACAAGAACGTAATTTCTAAGTTTTGTAATCCTACTCCAGCCTGGAAATCTGATGCTGTTTAAGCTGTGCATTCGCAGACACTTTAAGTGTCTCCCAGAGCATAAAAAGACAAGAGACAGTGAAGGGAGTGCAAAATGTTTGTTATCTTTATTGTTATAGCACAAAAGATTTTGATCGTGAGGTACGTTTTGCTGGGTTGGCTAAGCGTGTAACCTGCTCATATAAATAGGCTTCCTGAAAGTTAACGATCGATGATAGAAAAAAACTAATTGCATTTTCGGAATCAGCGCCTCAAAATTATCCATAAACCATCAAAATATCAAGCCAAACAAAAATTTCATAAATATTTGTTACGTAGTGTATAATCAAATAAATTAACAAGGGTTACAACACCACTACTTTCATCAATAGAGATATAATAATTATCTGTAATAGTATAAGAAATTTCCGCATTAGCTGCTATATTTGATTCAGGACTCGCTTCAAATACAATTAAGCTGATTCCACTAGTATAAGTTTGAAATACGAATGAACCTATACTCAATTCCCAATTAGTATAATCAGATAGATCAGATATAATGAATAATCCCAATATATACTTTAACTGTATCGAATTGTGTGTAAGGAGAGTGTTGTATGTCTGATAACTCAACTCTGATAGAGTGATGGCATGCGTTAGTGGAATTGAAGGTTTCATATAAAACGAGTAAAGGTAAAACACCGAAATGGAGGAAAATAATCGAAGTTAACCATACCATCTGCAGTGACGTCATTCATATTTTGTAGATAGAAGTGGGCCAATCACGAATAACAAGTTCCACTTCATGAATAAATATTGTAGCAATTTCCAAATCATTCCCCAATAGAAATGAAACATCAGCTAACCTCCAAACTTCATTAATAGCATTCACTAAGATATTTTCTTCCGTCAATTCCCTAATACTCAACCTCCGTAATTGGTTCATTTATTCAAATACGTATTGACTAACTCACTCATCTACATTGCTGTATCCCCATGCTGGCTGATCAGCTGTGCACTCACATGAGTGGAATACAAGTACGTGAAATTACCCCATACAAAGTATTAGGGCATTGCTTAAAAGTGGTTATACCAATGGGCGTATGTGGATATACACTCCCAGTGGTATCAGGCGTACTAGAACATTTCAGCCCATCTATAGACGGTGTACAATCTGATCCAGTTGGAACTAACCCATGTAAACATTCGCAGAAATATCCACCTAGGATGTTTCACACTTTTGGTTCGCTCCGCATAAATCAGGTGTAGCACACTCATTGATATCCACACACATTTTCTCCTTACAATCCTCGGTATAGCAGTAAGAAGGTTGTGTGAGATTATTCGAGGAATATCCAGTGGGACAAACACAATTAAATCCACCTACAATATTCATACAAACAGCTGGATACTGCCCACATGCTGGGTAATAGAAACTACACTCAATTATGCTGTACAGTCAATGCCATCACCTATGAAACCTTGTTTACACACACAAGTATAGCTGCCATATGCATTGGTACAGATTGTATCCTCGTGACATGGAAAAACAAGACATTCATCGTTTTCAAAACAAGGCCCAGGTTCAATTCCTTCAGCGAAAGTAGGCCTGTTACAAATACAGTGATCTACGTCACAAACCTCAGTGATCAGGTCGCAGGAAGTACTTCCACATGGAATCCTCGTAAAATCACACTCGCATGTATCACTATTCAATACGCTTCCTATACCACATGTCAAGTTGCATACGTCACAATCCATACCTTGAAATGAGTTTGTACATTCACATATGTATGTAGCGTTACCGCATATACATACTCCATTTACACAAGGATCAGGTATACAATTGTCAATCACCTCACTGCAGTTCTTAGCAGTGATATCAGGTACAGTGGAAGCCGCTTAATCAGGATATCTGCTTAAACGGGACAATGGTTTGGGAACAGATTTTTTACATAGAAAAATCGTCGAATAATTGGGACATCGAATCGGTTAATCGGGATTGTTTATCCCATTACCCGAATATTTGTAGGTCATAATCGGTTATTCAGGATTTCTTATCCCGATTAATCGGATATTAATTTTATTCGCTTAATTGGTATTTCTTATCCCGATTTAACGATTGTATATTTATTCAGAATTATTGTAAAATGGTTTGTTGTAAAACTAAGAATTGGAATATTATCTACAACTATAACAATACAACACAGACGCGATTACCATTTACTAAACTAAGATTATTAACATTGCTCACTCGTCTCAGGTTCCATTGGCTATTCCACCGTGTATAATTCCCTCAATAATGACCACACTGTTGGATATCCAAACGTTTTGCATGGGTTGCGGTAATAAGCACATGCATAATTATTTAAACTATATTTTCTTACTTTTAAAGTATATATCGTAACGCATTCTATGACCTCTTGAAGCGGAAATATACTCATACTACAACCAAATCTCTACTAAACCTAGATAAATCAGGATTAGTAAGAGAGAACTAGGATACTTCTGGTCATGTGGCAATGAAAAACTAGTCTTGAATACTTCAATAATCATAATCAGTTAAACAGGACAATCGGTTAATCGGGACAAAACATTGACTCCCGAGCTGTCCCGATTAAGCGGCTTCCACTGTACACAATTACAAATATAATCATGTGGAGGTACATTAAGACAATCTATGGAAAATTGAGGGTCACAAGGATTAGGGTCGCATGCATCATCAACAACACACACACACAGGGTATACTTGGTCAATTAATATGTACGCTGGATCACAGTCACACTCGTATGTATTTGGATGGGTAAGGTCAGTACAATTGCTACTAGTTCCACACGGATCACTAGAACATATGTCTGCTTCCTGATCACATAAGTCACCTGTCAGTGTACGAGGACATTGATACCCAGTGCAATTTGAATATGGACTAGTACCATGTTTGCAGTCCAGCCCACAGGTACTACAACTAGAATCCTCCCAATATTCTACACAATCACATCCAATACAAATCGTGTTGTGAAAGCCTTCCTTTTCGCATGTTATGCCAGAAACTGAGCAATCAAATCCTCCCCGTGAGTTATACAATTGCAGCCATTACAAGTTGAATTGGCAGTTCCACCATCCAAACAGCTGGAAAATTCACAAGTACTGCAGTCATTACCACCCCAAAATATAATAGAGCATTTAGAAATATTAACATAAGTTCTTTAATAAATATACACAAAAGCAGCAGGCTTAACTGGAGGAGAGAGAAAGAGAGATATATTCGTCAATTTGGGGAGGTGGTTTGCGTAGAAGGTCAATAAATGTGTGAATAACGCTGGTAGTGTTTCTGTAGACAGTTGGTACTCTACGATAATCCGTGCGGACAGACACGTTAGTATCAACGGGTAATACGATATTAGTTCTAAACATTGTGGGGAAAATTTGCTGACACACGATTCTATAGAAGTTTGATTTGATGGAGTAACAGAGTCTAAATGTGACACAGCTTGTATTAACGCGGGGATAACAGAATCAGTAACAGTTTCCAACATACACGCCAAATGTAATGCGGTTAAACCGTCCTTATCTGTTGCCCCTAGCAGATCTAGGGCTGCTGCAGAAATGAATGCGTTCAATGCACTCATGTCGAACAACATTCTTTGACTTCATGATAGAATGGAACATAGGCTCATCTTTTGTTAGTGGATGAGATATAGCCTGCGGTGCTTCCAATATCAAACGATTTCTATAGATGGCTGACTCGACTGTGGTGAGAGATGGAAATTTCTCAAACCAAATATCAAGAAAAGCTAATATCTGATTCAAACACTTACGATATGAAACGTTCGTATTAGCTTCTATCCCTTGCACCAAAACAGCATATCTTGTGTAAATACACGTGAAATAATCACCAAACCTTTCCATTGTCATCACATCTGTACTGAACGCTGCCAATTGTGTATTTACCTCATTCATGAGCACGTTAAATTCAATGATTGATGTTCGTGTCACCATCCAACTTTTCTTTACCACAGCTTGTAATAGCTGATGCAATAACTCACAGCATCTCAGATAATTCAGAGAACCTTCACTATACAAATGATTGGTCAATCTCATCTTAAGATCACTAGATGTCTTGTACAATGGCCCGAATACCCTCTCGATTATTAGTACACACTGAATGAGGTAGTTTTTCTTGGTAATATTATAAATATGTTACTTGTCTCACTTCTTGTACACCCTCATACAAATCTACAGCTGGCTTCCCGGGATAACTTAAATTGTGTCTCTCTCTCAATTCAAGTGCTTTGGTCCAAACTTGAGCTACTTTTGAATAATGATAATCCCAGAATCCCTCTATCCCTCCGACTAGCCACATGTCAACTTCAAATCCAGGAGTACATCAGGCTGCTTACTGAGATAATTCACCGCATATTCATTGTCACATTTGGCAGCTACAAATAAATGGTATGGGAGTTGATGCACCTCTGGCACTGCGTAGTAGGGTATAGGAGGAGATGGAGACTGGGCTCTACATGGCCAGATTATTTCAGCTCCGAGGTCGATTAATAGATTGAATATATTCTGGGGCTTTTGCTCTATTGTTACGTGTAGTGCGTCTATTCCTGCAGCTACTGTCTGACTGAGCTCAGCTTTGCCACAGGTATCTGTATACAAATATATGGTAACTAATATTAAAGTATAATACAGTCAACTCCCAATATTCGAAGCACAAGGGATCGTGATAATTTCTTCAATATGACTGGTGTAATTTATGTTACTTTGACGGTTCGAGACAATATTTGTAAAATTACACATATCGATATAAGCGGGTATTTCGATATTTCCGTCTTCGATATAACGTGAGTTAACTGTACGTATAGAAATCGTATAAATATTCCTACTGTAAATTATCTATATGATACCGAGTAATCTAAGAGCATCTTCATTCAATCTGAATACAGCTATCACGGCAGGAGCCTGTCCCACTTGATTAGCTGTACTAACATCAGCTCCCTTATTCAACAAACACATTTTAACTTCCTCTCTATTATGATAAGACGCGGCTCTAAGCGGAGTAGAATTTGTTGCGTTGAGTGGTTAATATTCGCACCGGCTTCTAGAAGTTCTCTAACAATATTGACATTACCACCTATAAGAAAACAGAAGTAAACAAAGGTAAATGACTAATATTTGAAGTTGGTATCTAATGCCGCATGCCATAAGGCTGTTGCCCCTCTAATCTCACTGAATATACTCCTGAATGTGAAGTTGATTTGTGGTCAGTCAGAGGGATAGAGATAGTCTGGGAGTATCCTTCTTCAAAAGTAGCTCAAGTTTGGAGAAAAGCACTTGAATTGAGAGAGAGACACAATTTAAGTTATCCCGGAAAGCCAGCTGTAGATTTGTATGAGGGTGTACAAGAAATGAGACAAGTAACAGATATAATATTACCAAGAAAAACTACCTCATTCAGTGTGTACTAATAATCGAGAGGGTATTCGGGCCATTGTACAAGACATCTAGTGATCTTAAGATGAGATTGACCAATCATTTGTATAGTGAAGGTTCTCTGAATTATCTGAGATGCTGTGAGTTATTGCATCAGCTATTACAAGCTGTGGTAAAGAAAAGTTGGATGGTGACACGAACATCAATCATTGAATTTAACGTGCTCATGAATGAGGTAAATACACAATTGGCAGCGTTCAGTACAGATGTGATGACAATGGAAAGGTTTGGTGATTATTTCACGTGAATTTACACAAGATATGCTGTTTTGGTGCAAGGGATAGAAGCTAATACGAACGTTTCTTATCGTAAGTGTTTGAATCAGATATTAGCTTTTCTTGATATTTGGTTTGAGAAACTTCTCTATCGTATTCTATATACTGAATATTTACAAAATTGGTTATTTTGCTTGTAGAACTTTCAATTAGAAATGGCAAGTAGGCATCTTCAACCTCTCACAACAACGTCATCAACATGCTCAGATGAATTGTCACAAAGAATTATTGGATTCCGCAGCAAAAGAGAAATATCCAGAATTTAGCTCTCAACTAACAACTTTACTAGAGAATCCAGATCCAGAGAAAATATTCCAACCTGAGGGAAATAAGGGGTCCCCGTTAATTCCAGCTGCTAAGGAACGTCATTATAATATAGTAAGCTATATCCTGAAGAAATTTGAAGAAGTTTTGAAACTGGATTACACAATGACTGTTAAATCTAATCACGCAGTACATGAGATTAGAGGGGTAACAGCCTTATGGTGTGCTGCATTAGGTATAAACTTCAAATATTAGTTATTTACCTTTGTTTACTTCTGTTTTCTTATAGGTGCACATATCGCTATTGTAAGAGAACTTCTATAAGCCGGGGCGTCTATTAATCACACAAGCGCAACCAATTCTACTCCGCTTAGCGCCGCGTCTTACAATAATAGAGTTGAAGTCATAATATGTCTATTAAATAATGGCGCTAATATTAGTATAGCGAATCAAGGGGGACTGGCTCCAGTTATGATAGATGCAGCGAAGGGGAATAGAAATCCTGTGATATTGGAAGCACTGCAGCTATTATTCCATCTATTGACGAGAAATGAACCAATTTACCATTCTATCATGAAATCAGAGTATTTTCTTAAACATGAAAATGTACTGAACGCATTCATTGCTGTATCTACTCCAGATATGTTCGAGGTGTGAGATAAGGATGGTTTAACCGCGTTACATTTCGCGTGAATGTTGGAAACTGTTCCTGATTCTATTATCCCCGCGTTAATACAAGCTGGATCACATTTAGGCTCTGTGACTCCCTCAAATCAAACTTCTATAGAATCGTGTGTCAGCAAATTTTCCTCACAATATTTAGAACTAATATCGTATTACCCGTTGAAACTAACGTGTCTGTCCGCACGGATTATCATAGAGTACTAACTGTCTACAGACACACTACCTGCGTTTTTTGAAACCTTCATAGACCTTCATCGCACAGCACCTTCAAAAGGTGACGAATACATCTCTCCTCTTTCTCTCCTCCAGTTAAGCCTGCTGCTTTTGTGTATATTTATTGAAGAACTTGTGTGTAATATTTTGGCTTATCATTCCCCCGGTTTATTTCTATTAATATCTCTCTTTAGTTTGGCTAATCATATGCATACTTATCACTTAGTTACAATGAAAATTTCAATTAGTTTGCATTTATTTTACTAATTTAGAAATGATTGGAATGTGATTTTCTTTTGTGTATTGCATCAGGAATATCTCTTCTTGTGACCAACAATAATCAATCATTATGTTTGGAGAGAATTTTCCATTATAACGACTTTCCATTGTGCTTTTATCTTGATGATGTCTTTCACCATGTTCATCACTCACAGCACATAGATTTTCAAGAAAAAGAATTGCAAATGTGAGTGAAGAAAGTGTATTTTTAGAGACATATTACATCCTATTGTTCTGAATGCATCAAGTAGTGTCACTACAATTTCTTCATAATTTGGTGATTTCTTAGTTCCTAAAAGTTCTCATTTAAATATTTGAATGAATTTTCTCGACAGAATTTAGATCTGCTTCGAAGTTTAGATCCTTGAATAGTTCTCTAATTTGTGGACCTATAAATAGCCCTTCCTTGATTTTAACATCGCTGACCTTTGGAAATTTGTCCTTGAGGTATTTGAAACCTTCTCCTTCTTTATTATATTTTATCATCGCCTTTACAATGTTTTTCATCAAACCCAGTTTTATTTGTAGAGGTAGTAATAGAATTTTCTCAGGATTACTAAGGACTGACAACTTACACTCTTTATACCAGCAATTAATTGATGTCGTAGAGGCCACTCCTTAACTATATAGTGGGATTGCCTGACTCTACTATCCCACTCACAGAGGAAGCAACAATATTTCGTGTCTGTAGAATCTCATATTATATACCTAAGTGCGAAAGATAAAGTTCCCAAGTCTAACCTCTGAAGTACTAACCTGCTTCATTTCTATAACTGGTATCAATGAATATGAACCTCAATTCCAACAAAATAACTACACATTTACTTTCGAAGAGAATTCACCTGGTAACACAATGATAGGGCTTGTAGAAGCTACTGATGCAAATAATGGTATTGATGGTGTAACTACATATAGTGTAGTTGAAGTAGATAGTCGTTTTAGACTTGATGATAACGGTGGAGTGATAGTTTTTGGTTTTTTCGATCGTGAGGTTGACGTATCCTCTATTTTAATAACAATTTCCGCAGTAGATGCACCTGGAGGTCCTATACGCTACACAGCATACACTAATGTATCAATTACCATACTGGATATTAATGATAATTTTCCAATATTCACTACTAATCACCAATACAAATCTCTCCCTGAGAATACACCAGTTACTACAAGCATAGCCCAGTTCATTGCTACTGATATAGACATAGGTCTCAATAGCCAGATTCGTTATTATATTCCCCCCGGGTGATTTTGTTGTTGACCCCCTATCTGGAGTCGTGTCAGTACACAATCTCTTATACAGAGAAATGAATGCTTATTATACAATACAAATATCAGCTGTTGATCACGGCTTTCCAGGTAATACTGCTTTAGTTACTCTTGTGATCAATATTGATGTCGTGAATGATAATCCTCCTATATTCACTGAATATAATTACATAGTAATTGGGAAGAAGATACACCAGTTAACTCTATTATCTTGACTGTACTGGCTGTTGATATAGATTTTGCTTCCAATAGTGTGGTTGTGTATTCTATAATGTTTCAATCAGCTGATTATTTTAAAGTAGAATCAAGTTTTGGCGCTATTACACTCAAAGGACATTAACTGGAGCTGATGATATGTATAGTATAACTGTAAGAGCTACAGATTTCGGTTTAATGCCATTATCATCAACAGCTGATATTATGGTATACATCACACCCACTAATACATACCCTCCTGTATTTACCTCACCTGATAACTATACTGTATATATTCAAGAGAATATACTGTATTCTGATACTATCTTATCTGTAACAGCTGTTGATCTAGATGAAGGCATCCTCGGACAAGTTGAATATTTGATTCTAACTGATTACACATTTCTACATATTAATACGAATAATGGTAGTATTACGCTATTGAGTGCGTTAGATAATGAGTTGTATAGAGATGGTATTATATTTCAAGTTCAAGCTAATGATCTAGCAGCTGCTGAATATCGCAAGTATTCACTCGCTAATGTAATTCTTATCGTTTTAGATGTAAATGATAATTCCCCATACTTTCCTAGAGTATTTGAATTTCGAAGCATCGAACTTAGATTTTGAGCGAACCATACATCCGTTACATATAATATGGTTAATACTACATTCCAGAGGTGTCATCTAGAATCTTTCACCATAAATAATTAACTATTGAAGTAACATTGTATATTTATCTTTATTCAGTGTCTCTCTGTCCTTATGATTGTTACGTAACCCATTACATTATTCGTCGGAATTAGGTGTATACATCGCGCCTAACTCTCAAAATTTCTTGCTACTAACTATACAAATTTTTTGTAAATACGTGCCTGTAGGCGCGCGTGGGCTCCTGGATAAAAGCCTGGTTCTGGTAGCATTTGCTATCCCGAGATTCAGGATTGAATATTGCATATTAGATTATATGCTTACGCTAGTTCAAATTAAATCAATTTCCAAAAGTATCGGAACACCTTGTCACAATTGATACCTCGTACAAAAGGCATACCACCTTAGTTTATAGACTGAAGATGATTTGTAACTGACATAAATACATAAATCGTAAATAACAAATAATTAGCTATTGTTTTACTGTCTACTATATCCATAGAATCTTACAAAGTATCCTCGCCGTGTTTTTGCTACTTGTGCTGAAAGGATACAGTGTCTCAATACTTTTGGTCTTGCAGTGTATAGCAAAAATGAGAAAAAATAATCTTCGAGAGCCGAATTTCTCACTGATTAATTCTTGTTTTCCTCACCGTTTTTCTATTTTTGAATTGATCCCATCGCTAAGAAAGATTGTATTACTTTAATCAGAATAAATATTTAAATAACTAAATTATCCAAATCACAATTGTTTAATAGAATTGTTCTAACCAGCAACCTAAAGCGGTATATAGACGGTAGTCTGAATATATCTCATAAAGTTAGCTCTACTTCTGGGGTATATCCTCTGATACAGGAATCTCTGCCTGGTACACCTAAAATGAACCAATAAATAGCTAAATCATTAGGACTTACTTTACGAATCTTTTTACATTTTACTACTTCGATGACACTGTCCAACACATTTTCAGCATTTTTGCTTCTGGAATACACTGTAGTGTTTCTCATGTATTCAAGCACCCTGATTCCAAATATCCAATCAGTTTTTCTCTATCAGGCAGAGATTTTGTAAAATTCGGAAATATCCAAAATCATGTTTCCATAGATCTCTATAGAATGTATAATTGTATTTGTATTAATACCTTCCGTATATATTGTCTAAGAATTCAAACTTTCTTAAAAATATATATAATATTATTTGCTCTTTCAAGAGGAGATTATCTGATTGTATTTGTATTTATTTCTTTTCAATAATGCCGCGTTGATGTTCAAACCCAACAGATTCTGTCTGTTATATTTGTGGAGAATATACTACAAAATTCAGCTGAGAGACATGTCTCCCCTTGTACACAAGGGATATGAGCAATATTTTGGTCGCAAGATTGGTGATCAAGATAAGCCTTGGATACCTCATTTGTGTTGCTCAAAATGTGCAATAGGACTTAGTCAATGGCCAAATGGCTCACGTACTTCAATGCAATTTGCTATTCCCATGATATGGAGGGAACCAAGAGATCATTATGCTGATTGTTATTTCTGTTTGACTGATATAATAGGAATCACTTCCAAGACCAAAAAGAATACATCTTATCTCAATCTTCAATCTGCGATTCGTCCTGTTGAGCATTCTACAAAATTTACCTCCGCCTATGCCAACCGATAAAACAAGACTTCCCCACATCATTAATCAAAGTGAGCCGAATTATTTGGTTAGAGACTTGAATTTGACAAAAGATCAAAGTGAATTGCTTGGGTCAAGATTGAAAGGTTGGAACTTATTGGATGAGGAAACTAAAGTTTCATTTTTCAGGACCCGTCAAAGTGATTTCTCTGTACATTTTGAAATGCAGGGGTCTCTTTGTTATTGTAACAATGTGGATCGTGTGATGGAGTTATTAGGTGTTCAACACGAACCATCAGAGTGGCGTCTCTTCATTGATTCTTCTAAGTACAGGCTCAAGGCAGTCTTACTTCACAAAGGGAATGTATTACCATCCATACCGATAGGTCATTCAGTACACATGAAGGAGTCTCATGGGAATATGGATATCTTATTGAAACTGATCAAATATAACTCTTACAATTGGCACATCTGCGGTGATCTGAAGGTAATTGGACTTTTGTTGGGTATGCAATATGCAACCAGGATGCACAAAATATTATTGCTTCCTCTGTGAGTGGGATAGTAAAGCAAGGCAATCCCACTATATAGTTAAGGAGTGACCTCTACGACATCAATTAACTGCTGGTATAAAGAGTGTAAGTTGTCAGTCCTTAGTAAATCCTGAGAAAATTCTATTACCACCTCTACAAATAAACCTGGGTTTGATGGAAAACTTTGTAAAGGCGATAGTAAAATACAATAAAGAAGGAGAAGGTTTCGAATACTTTAAGGACAAATTTCCAAAGGTCAGCGATGCTAAAATCAAGGAAGGGCTATTTTTAGGTCCCAGAATTAGAGAACTATTCAAGGATATAAACATCAAAGCATATCTAAATTCTGTCGAGAAAGCAGCGGGAATTCATTAAAATATTTAAATGAAAATAGGCAAACTAAAAAGAGATATATTTATAGGAATTTTTACGAATCTTTTTTACTTTTTACTACTTGGATAATTATTTATTTATTTCCCTCTTTCTCTATCGTATTCTATATACTGAATAGTTACAAAATTGGCTATTTTGCTTATTGAACATTCAATTAGAAATGGCAAGATGTTCGCTTCATAAAGATTTACTGGATTCCGCAGCGAAAGGGAAATATCCAGAATTTAGGTCTAAACTAAAAACTTTACTAAACACTGTAAATCCAGAGGAGATATTCCAGCCCAAGGCCAACAAGGGATCGCCATTAATTCTGGGTGCACAGAAAATTCACAACAAAATAATGAGCTGTATCTTGATGGAAATTTATAAAATAGCTAATAGTGAGGGACAGGCTCCAATCATGATAGCTGTATTGAGAGAGAATGAAGATGCTCTTAGATTACTCGGTATCATATACATAATTTACAGTAGGAATATTTATACGATTTCTATACGTACAGTTAACTCACGTTATATCGAACACGGAAATATCGTAATACCCGCTTATATCGATATGTGTAATTTTACAAATATTGTCCCGAACAGTCAAAGTAACATAAATTACACCAGTCATATCGAAGAAATTATCACGATCCCTTGTGCTTCGAATATAGGGAGTTGACTGTATTATACTTTAATATTAGTTACCATATATTTGTATACAGATACCTGTGGCAAAGCTGAGCTCAGTCAGACAGTAGCTGCAGGAATAGACGCACTACACGTAACAATAGAGCAAAAGCCCCAGAATATATTCAATCTATTAATCGACCTCGGAGCTGAAATAATCTGGCCATGTAGAGCCCAATCTCCATCTCCTCCTATACCCAATTACGCAGTACCAGAGGTGCATCAACTCCCCTGCCATTTATTTGTAGCTGCAAAATGTGACAATGAGTATGCAGTGTACTATCTCAGAAAACAGCCTCAATGTACGCCTGAATATGAAGTTGACATGTGGCTAGTCGGAGGGATAGAGGGATTCTGGGATTATCATTATTCAAAAGTAGCTCAAGTTTGGACCAAAGCACTTGAATTGAGAGAGAGACACAATTTAAGTTATCCCGGGAAGCCAGCTGTAGATTTGTATGAGGGTGTACAAGAAGTGAGACAAGTAACAGATATTTATAATATTACCAAGAAAAACTACCTCATTCAATGTGTACTAATAACCGAGAGGGTATTCGGGCCATTGTACTATACATCATGGGCGCGAAGTTCCGATGAGTATTTTTTGCATTATTATTTGTATCTTATATATTTGTTATTAGCATTATAGTATTAATATGTCTCAATCCTCTTCTCCCATATCTAAGAAATGTAATTCGTGTCAGGAGCTTCAAGACAATCTTTGATGAGTCAGTTTATGGTTTGCACTCATCAGCATGGACATTCGCACCCTGAAACGGATGCCAATGTTCTCACCCAGCAGCCCCAAACCTCGTCCCAAACCTCTCAGGGCAGCAGACAGACTCAGTCCAGGATGAAAGGACGTCAGTTTCAAGAAGAGTGGAAGATAACCTTTCCATGGCTTGTAGCAAGGGACGGGAAATGTTTTTGAAACATGTGCTCGTGGATGACAGAAGATAAACGCTGGTCTCCTACTGACCAGCTTTCTGCCAAATTCACCGTAACTGGGTTTTCCAACTGGAAGAAAGCGCTGTCTGGAGCTATGAAGTCGGATGGAAAACACTCTGCTGGAAGTTTTCAAAAGCATGAGCGAAGCGAAGCACATGCCAAGGCTCTAGTTGCTTTTACAACCGCGCAACAAGGGAATGATACTGCTAGCCTGCTCAGCGAGGCATTCAAGGCGTCAAAGATCAATGGAAGAGCCGCTATGACTGCAATATTCGAGTGTTACAGATTTTTGGCCAGACAAGGACTTCCGTTTCGTGGACATCTTCAAAACACCGGTAATGCTACCGAGTTACTCAAGCTGTGCGGAAGGTTCGACCCCTCCATCGCAGAATGGATCTGCCGATCGTCAACCCAGGACAGTAGCAAATACACTTGGACTAACTGGAACACTCAGAATGATAGCTATTAGTATATATATCCATTATAGTAGGCACAGTACCGGATTAGGAGTGTTCGGAGTGTGCGGCCGAACAGGGCCCCACACTCAACGTCATTAATTTTATACACACTGTAATTCTACTTTAATCACTATAACTCTTATACGAAATACTAGAACAAAACCTTCACATGAATACAATAAACACAAGCATTCTCAATTGAGGAATGGAAACAGGTGGGCGAACCGTGACAGTTTTGAATTAGCTTCAGGGCCCCCAGGAATTGCCCTCGAACAGGGCCCACATACCTAAATCCGGCACTGGTGAGCCATCTCTTGGGCACATGAATGGTAAAATACTTTTTATTCATATCCATGTCTAATCTAAACATAGCTATTAATTGGTATATTGTATAGCATTAATTCGTAGCTACACAGACAATTGTTTTGTTGTTGAATTTGATAAATATATTTATTCTCAGGATTAACATTTAACAACGTACAGTATTGATGATAGACAGTCACGTTTCAGTAATTGTGAAATGTCAACTACCTATTCTTCTGTAAAATGAATATCTACAGTGCCGTCTTTAGGCGTTAGCCCTGGGTATCAATAATAACTATGCTCCTTTCACACTTAAAGATTCAAAAATATTGAAATTGACTATATTTGGAGAGGTTTTACAGTTACAACCAATCAGATTGGAATTTTGGGGTGTTTAGCTCATGCAAAATCGCCAATCAAATCGTCAAAATCGATGCTATCTAGTATTCCACATTCAATATTTTATGAAGCTTATGGTGGGAAGGTGTTGGAATTTATCGTAAATATGAGTCACTGGACTTTATAATGTAAGGCTCCTGGAGGACGCGGTTTAGTAGATATACCAACTTAAATTGTTGTATTTGTCAATTTCTATTCACTATTAGGATGGTTGTGAAGAATTTTCTCTTGGATAAGTTTCTATCTTTTCCCCCAACTGTGGTCTGACTTATTGGTCACCCTGTGGTTGTTGGCTGATATATTTGAACCCAAATAATTATAGTATATTTTCGGACAAAATCCAGTTTCTGAGTTTAGGACACATACCGACTTTCTATGACAAATTCCTGAGGTTCCTTTTTAGGACAAACTTGAATCACTTTTATGAATTTTTTGGACAAATTCCAGGTATCCATTAGCGAGTTAGCGTATACAAGGAGAAATTATTCTTCTTATCATAAGTATGCCCTCTAGGTGTAGGCCTTTGGTAAGTGCCCAATTTGCTCATTGATAAAGACGGCACTGAATATCCATGCATATTAGTAAATACTGATCTATTTTATGCTCTCATGATTGTGTTTTTCTACACAGGTATTCACACACCAGAATAATTGTATCGGGGTAGACATTTTCCTAGATTTAGCTTTACTATTGTATAATGGCTACTATATCTACGTCATCAGTGGAAGAAGTTAGTTTTGAGTTTGAAGTAACTCAAATCAGAACTGAGATTGAAACTCATTTCAATGAATTGATAAGTTATTTGAGTAATCGGAAAACAGAACTTTTGATAGAATTGGAAGAAATACACAACAAATACAAACATGAAAATGATAAACATAAAGAGTATATACTAGAAATAGAAAAATCATCTAAATCAATTCGAGAAAATCTTCAATCACAAATCTTTACAGAAACTCAGAGTGGAATTATCAAAACTTTAGAACAAAAACACAAAGAAATAGAATCTGAATGGAAACCCAAACATATTTCATTTGTATTTGATAATACACTATTAGATAGAATTAATGGATTTGGTAAGATTAGTGTTGTTAATTCAAGTTACTCATGTCTACCAGTTGTAGATTATAAAGGTAAAGTGAAACCAGTAGTGAGTGTAGGTGCTGTAGGTAGTGGTAAAGGACAATTCAATTGTCCATGGGGAGTTGCAGTTGATTACAGAACAGATAACATATATGTAGCAGAACAATGGAACAACAGAGTACAGGTATTCAGTAAAGATGGTAAATTCTTGTTTCTATTTGGTGCTGATAAGATGAATAATCCTCTCTATATTACTATTGATAAAGAGAGAGTATTTGTTAGCCAGAATGGAACAGGTTGTTTGTTGATATTTGATTTGAAAGGAAATTTTATCAAACAAATAGATACTCCAGGTAGTGGAGAAGGACAATTCAACAACTCTCATGGTATTGGTATCAATGTAGATAATGGAGATATTTATGTATGTGATCGGTCTAACAACAGAATACAAATATTCTCTCAAGATTATTCTTACAAATCTCAGTTTGGAATTGGTATAGTCAAATATCCAGTAGACATACAACTAACTAAAGATACTATATTTGTATTGTCTGATCAAAATTCCTTTCTCTACTCTTTCAATTACAATCTTAATCAAGTACAGAATACTGTATGTGATTCTATTAGCAAACATTTGAATACTCCGTGTTTATTCCTGATAGATGGAGCTGGTAATTTCATTATTTCGGATTATTACAACAACAATATTATTATATTTGATAATACAGGAGAATTACTTAATAAACTCACTCAATCAATTTTACATCCAACTGGAGTTACCCTCAATTCTAAAGGAGGAATTGTAGTTGTCAATCGTGGCAAAAATAGTCTTTTGATGTTTATTTGATTTGTTGTACCAGTTTACTATTTATCCTTCTAAGTATTGTTCCTGCTTCTTGTCAGTTAGTTACATTCTTCTAGTTTCTTACTGACACAAATATTGTGTTTTTAAATAATCAAAGTCTTCTTAACCGATTACGGTCGGGAAAATGTGTAATTTTTGACATCAAAAAGCTGTTACAATCTCGTTTTTGGTACGGGAATTGGTTACAAGGAAGTGTTAGTTTGTCGTTGATTAAGTGATAGACTACTATAATGATAATATTCAAGATACGTATACAGACTATATTAAAGCCATAACACTACATTTTGATAAGATATTCTCATAAAACAATACTCATTCATGATTACATAGCCAACTTAATAGAATCAATATTCTGGTAATCCCGATGCTCCAATTATATATAATACCTAAGATAGGATACGTTTATATGTTGTTACTGCCAGAATCGTACCCGCTACTTGTTGGATAACTTGTGCTATTATATTTTTCCGAGTAGGCGAGCAAACAACAATTATTTCTCATATAAATATACCATTAGTAATACTTGATATTGACGATGAAGATTGTAGAAATTTGTGTTTCTGAACAGCAAATAGCCAAATGAAATCGTTTCTGTAAAATTGGTGCTGCCAAGCACTAGGTAGGAATATAGTCCTACAAAACCAGTGGGGTGATGTTCACTATATTTATGAATATATTATTTTTCAAATTAACCATGGATAATTTAAAAGACATGTGTTTGCCAGATTTTATAATCTTTGAATATTCGTAAAAGATTGTTCTAAACAGCATAAGGGGGTAATTCAATGCGCTGATTCCGAATTTTACACTCTTGAATTTGTACCGATCAAATCTTCTCCAGTATTCTCTTCTATTAATATTATTAGTCAACTGATAATTATTGCAAACAAATTGAACATTATATGGACTGGATAATCATATTTATTTGTAAATAAATTGTTAGATGGATTTGAAATTCGAGCGGAGCGAGGAAGAAATATAAAATTACAATCTGTGCCAATAGCTTAGTCTATTAATTAAATTTGTTTAAAAAGTGGCACTATTAATTGTAGGCACTACGTATATTGGGATTAAACCTGACCTCTCATAGTGCCTTCAATTAATAGTGCCACTTTTTAAACAAATTGAATTTAATAGACTAAGCTATCGGCACGGATTGTAATTTTATATTTTTATTACTATTGAAAGGGATTTTATTCAATCGTAGCTCTCTATTTAATATTTTAATTTGCATGAATAACTACATATTTAGTCTTATAATGTCTATAAACTGTATTGCTGTGCTCAATGCCAGCCATAGTTTATATTTTACAGTTATATATAAATTTTTCGAATGAAATTACGATATGTAGATTATTGAACATAAATACAGTAAACTCCCATAATATCGAAACTCAAGGAACCATTAATTTACTTCTATATAACCGGAGTTGTTGATACAAGTGAGGAGATAGGATGGAAGTTACATACATATTGTGCACGTTACGTATCAGATGTATTCTGGTGTTTGGTATGTATTTGAATTCGAATTTCGTAATTCTAGATGTAGTAAAACTATGTTTATTCCTTGTATATATAAGCAGGCGTGCCTACGTTATAATAAGGCCTGTTCACTGGAGTGAAAATCGGACCATTGATGTCGATGAAGACCATTGATTATTTTTACAAAAATGGATGAATTAGAGGGGCGCATGTATTAGTCCAAAATTCAGATGTTAGCGTTAGTCCAAATATGAAATCGGTATTCGTCAAAATTTTTGGTGATCGAATGCATGCATTCACGGTGAAATTTCGTAGCGAGGAAATATTGTCGTTTACTTTGTTGTTTTGAATCTAAATACTATATTTGGGATATTTCATCTCGGAGTGCAAAAAATCAAATATTAGTGACGTCATAACTCGAAAGTTATTTGACCGACTCATACAAAATTTTCACACATGTTGAACATATTCATTAGGGGTGGCTGGGCGGCCTTGTCCGTCCCACTATTTGTGTGAATTAATGTTAGTTCTGTTGCGTGAGATTTAACTCATTAGTATTATTGGACCAGGGACAGTCTTTCGCCGTGAGATTTTAACTCATTAGTATTATTGGACCAGGGACAGTCTTTCACCGTGAGATTTTAACTCATCTATATTCAACCACTGTGAATTTTTCCACTGCCATATCATTATTCCCATTGTCTAGTACAATACTAGATTATCTCATAAGACTAATGAGCATGACTGTCATTTACGCATGAAGTAACACATGTCATAACTCTTCTCTTGGTTCCCATTCTAATGTTGCTACAACAAATGAATAATGAAACCGCAAAATACTCATCTATTTTTTGATATATCTAATATTCTTGAGTCCAATCCCCATACTACGTATGTATTATAATACAATTTTCACGGGACAATGCGACTGTGAGGTTAGCGCAGTATTCAAAACGGGTAACTTCACCCACTCTAATTTATATTTGGATAAAATGACTACTTGTTCTAACTCTTTTAGTCTTTCGTCCCAGTTTAGTCATAACAATCACCACAATTGTTATGAATAATTCTTCTTTCAATAAATGCCTTGTTAAATATTGATTTAATTGTTTCTACATCTTTCCCTGCCAACGTATTAGCAGATAAGATGTAGAATTATCTTGATCTCATTTTGGCAATTTATTTGATGCCCAGGAACAGAAAGGGGAATATTTGGTAACATCTCTTTGTTAATTCTTAGATTAGAACATCCTATAGAATTCTGATGGCTCTGTGGCGTATTTGTAATAAAACTACTAAATCATTGTTATTATATTCTTTGATGGATTAATAAAACTTAATTTGCTCCTTTTCCTTTTGGATCACTCCTCCCTACAAATCTTCCTCATTTTCCACAACATTTTTTCGTATTTTTAGTTTAGATGCTTCACTTGCTAATGTTATAAAAGCAAATTTGAATGCAATACTTCTGTCATCTTTATTAACGTATTTCGACCTGCGGCCTTTAACCTAGTTTCGTAATTCAAAATATTATGTTTTACTATCCTAAACCAATTCTACACTAGTGTTACTATCTCTTACAGTAATGTCTTTGTCAGAAATACTGAAGTATGATTCAATAAGGATGAGGTAGATGTATGATTATTGTCAATATGTATATTTCATTGTGATGGATAAAAATAGAAAATGTAATTCATAATTGTCAGTACTTTGCGGTTTCATTATTCGGTTGTAGCAACATTAGAATGTGAACCAAGAGAAGAGTTATAACATGTGTTACTTCATGCGTAAATGACAATCATGCTCATTAGTCTTATGAGATAATCTAGTATTGTACTAGACAATGTGAATAATGATATGGCTAGTGGAAAAATTCACAGTCATTGAGTATAGATGAGTTAAAATCTCACGCAACGGTTCTATGGGCCATGAGTCAGCATAGTCGCCCCTTAATTTTACTATGCTAACATGGCCCACCCCACTTTCCATGGGCTCCCTACTACACTGATGTTGATACAGTACAACCGCGATTACATGGACTCGTTGGGACCTGTCATAAGCGTCCTGACAATCGAGGTAATTTATACATAGTGAATTATGACCTGTGACCCTGGGGCATGCGCATGTCTGGATAATCACGGTTGCACTGTAGCTTGTCACACACCAACTGTTACACAAATCGGTTGAGGTTGGTGGAACGACTGGATGATTTGACATGGAATTCCACAATATCTAATTATTACTCGATAATCTTCGAAATTATTATAAATCATTATAGCCATTTTATAGTATACACCCGACTTCCCATATCCTAATAATACATTTGATATGAAATATATGAAGATTATTGCGTAATATTGACAATGACCATAAATAGGCATTTTCATTATTGCGTCACATGTTATAGTATACATCCGACTTCCCATGACCAAATAACACATTTTGATATGATATCTCTTACAAATAGCTACACTGATTTTACACAATTTTCCACTAATATCGAGTTGTAAGTGAAATTGACAAAATTGTACCCTCCATGGTCTGTGCTATATAACTCAGTAACATAATCATTACAATTTTCTTATATTTTGTATAGAAACGAATAGAATTGGGATGTAGTGCAGAGTATATTCGGTCTCGTACCGACCAAAAACATCATAAAATGTAGCTGTTTAATACCTAAGCTGTCGCACAGCGTCCTAGCAAACAATAGCGCTTGTATACACGAAATCCACAACTCTGAGTCAACATTAGGGTGTCCAGTATTTTGGGTCAATTTTAGCTATGTCCAGTGTCTTCACCTTTGCAAAAAGCGTGACTCTATTTCATACTCGCCAACCTGAGTGAAAGGATAAAGCCGGACGGAATACACTAATTCGTCGGGTCATCGCGGTATTTGTATTAGCCTGGACTACAAAAAAGCGAGGCAATTAAGGTTTGGAAGGTCCAGTACAAATTATTCGCAGGCCACCTTACACTAAAATATCAGGGGAAAGCTCGGGTTGGTTGTTATCCTCAATGCATGGCTCTAAATTTCCTCCTAGCTAAAATCCCTACTCAATATACAAATTACTGTTACAATTACGTTTGTATCATTTAATATAGCATAATGGCTCAGAAAGAAGATGAAAATTACGACATCATAATAGTAGGTGCAGGAGTAGCAGGCCTTTATAGCGCATACCAATTTATCCAATATGGATTTGATCCAAAGCGTATACTTGTGTTAGAAAGATTAAATAGAGTTGGAGGCCTGCTGAAAAGTGATCTAGTAGATATCGGAGGATATGTAATTAAGCAAGAAGAAGGAGGGATGCGTTTCATGTCAAAAACATTGACCGAGAAAATAATCAAAGAAGTTGGACTAGGAGATCAGATTGTAGATTTTCAAATGGCCAGTGATGCAAATTTGAATAACGTCAGAGGATGCCGATTTACCAATAAACAAGCTAGAGAGAACCTAGTTTGGTATGATATTTTCAACACTGAACTGACAAAGAAAGAGATTGAGGCAAATCCACTCCCAGATATATTGCTAAATTCCGTATTTCAAAGGATAGTCGATCTGAATGGGCATAAGAGTCCAACTACTCCACAGGAATGGCAGTATGCTCGATTGAACTGGGATATATTAGGGAAAAAATTATACGAGTGGGATTTTGGTTTTCTCTTGCGCAAGATGGGCTTAACATATGAAAGCATTAGAATGATACAGCAGACTATTGGGTTCAAAAGTGTGTTTAATCGTAATATTAATGCAGGTGTTGGATTTCAATTGACTCTTGATTTCTCTTCAGACCCCAAATTTTATACTCTTCTTTACGGTTATAACCAACTACCAATATCACTGTGCAAAATAATTACGGAGAAAGGAGCAAAGGTAAAGTTGCTATGTGAAGTCCAAATATTGAGAGAAGATGATACTAACAAAATTTACCCTATTAAGATTCAATATTGTGATTCGAATTCTTCAAAACCATTCAATAGAACTATCAGATGTAATAGGTGCATACTTGCTCTACCTAAAATTGCATTGCAATCTTTAGCCGAGAAAAACGACTGGATGAATCAAGCAGCCAATTTTTCCTCATATGTTGATTCCGTAATTTCTCTCTCTCTCACTAAAATTGACATCTATTTTGAGAGTCAATGGTGGGATCAGTTAGGATTCAGTGATGGTCCAAGCTTTACAGATTTAAATCTGGGAAGTGTATATATATTTAATTCGATAAGAGATCCTAAAGTAAGAAAAGGTACCAGTGATCAGCCAGGATCTCTGACTATTTACTGTGACTATCAAAGTAGCTTCTACTGGCACTCAATGCAGTCAATCGGTGAGGACTTTATCCCGAAGGATAATGTCAAAGCCCCAGAAGATTCTGTTTTGGCAAAGAAAATAGTTGTAGAGGCTATAATGGATGAACTAACTCAGCTGTTTCAAATGCCGAATTACTCTCCAGATAAACAGGGTTCAAATAAGATTTTATGCACCAAAAATCCTATAACACCTCCAGATCCAGTTCTCGCTACTTACACACATTGGACAGAACCACGTTTCGGTGATAGTCCACACGCTTGGAAGGTTTCATCAGATGACGGTAAGATTTCACCTGGGGTGTACAATTTATTAGGGAAGAATATTGCAATCATTGGCGAAACCTATTCACTTCAACAAGGCTGGGTGGAAGGAGCATTGTTACATACTGATGACTATTTCGCTCGATATGTAGATCTGAAGAAGAGCGATGCATCTAAGAAATAGCGAGTGCTAGCTTAGTTTGTATAGTATGTATGCGTGTGTGTGTGTGTGTGTGTGTGTGTGTGTGTGTGTGTGTGTGTGTGTGTGTGTGTGTGTGTGTGTGTGTGTGTGTGTAGCTTATTAGTATCGGAATATTTAGTTATACATAGGAGAGACAAACACTTGATTAGATGTGATATACTAGTGAAAATGTACGTATATTTTCATAGGGTGCTATTGTACATTCTATTTATTGTTAAGCTTTTTAGTAATTTTTCTTTTTTCACATAGTTTTGTTTATAAATATACTTATGCCATAGCCTACTATACATAAGGCCTAACAGAGTAACAGTAACTTGTGGATTTTGGGCTAGAGTTAGCCGGGTAAAACAAAATTTAGTGATTTCTATATTGCAGAAACGTCGCATTTTTTGCCGAATAGATGTATTGCATAATTATAGTGCAACGAATTATCAACCATTATATTCTAAAATATGAATCTTTAGTAGACACTCGTTAATACTTACACGAGCGGACCTTCCAAAATTGTGCTCTAATCCGGACTAGCTATTAACAGAGATCTCAATTTCAAAAAAATTGTAATGACCTGATTTTGTGTAAATATTTGTTCATCTTATCCGAAAATATTACAAAACTATTCGGCCTTCCTGCTGACATCCATGTACAACGGTGTAATGTGTACGTATTATGTAGCCCGAGAATTCTTAACGCTCCAGATCTCGAGATCGCGGGATTGGAAACCCAATGTATTATAACTTTTGTTTACCAACACTAGTAATATCCTCTAAACATGTCACTGCTATTATTTATCAACTTTGCTTTCATGGTTTATCAAATTTCTGCCCTCGAAATTCAACAAAACACGTGTCCAACACTTAAAGTAGCCTCATTTAGCTTTGATAGTTTTGATTCAGATAAATGCAGAAATAAAGAAATTTTGGAGACTATAGTTACTACAATAAAGAGATACGATATTGTATTACTCGTTGGGTTAACAGATCCAGATAATTCAGTCAATAATGTTACCAACACGTTGCTACATCAACTCAATTCCACTTTACCCAAGACTTCTGGATATAAACAAGTTATTAGCATTCGATTAGGTAAGATACAAACAGAACAGTACAGTTTTTTCTATAAACCCTATAGAGTATCTTTAATAGATTCCTATCAATACCCTGTCTACAAGGGTGGTTTTATGAGGTCTCCATTCTCAGCTCTATTCTTACCGACTAACTGTTCTAGCTGTTCTTCTTTCTGGCTTCAGGCTATACACGCCTATTCTAAAGATACCTACAATGAACTTCAAAGTCTGTATTATACTTTTCGTTCAAACTATCTTACATTTGGTACAACAGATGGAATTATACTCGGCAACTTAAATGCTGATTGTAGTTATCTATCAGATGATGAGTTCAAGAAGTTGTATTTCTACACAGATCCTTCCTTCTCCTTTGGGTTAAAGAAAAGAATTAACAGTACTTCAGTTTATCAAAACCATACATGTACCTATGATAATTTTGTTTTCTATGAGACTATTTTGGGAGGAATTTCTGATATTCAGGTATATAATTTTAGTCGAGTGTTAGGAATAGATTTATCCAGATCTCTTGCTATCAGTAAACATTACCCTATTGAAATGAAGATTAAAGCATGTGCCCTGGATTACTAGGCCGGTATCCAGCAAGAATCATGATAAACTTTAAAGATATTATAAATTTCCCATAATTATGCTTGTTTTTAGTTGTGTTTTCCTCATTTCTCCTGTGATATTCAATTCATTATTTCAAATCATTGTCTTAGTTTTAGTGCGACTCTGAATGGGAGTAGCTGTGCCCACGTTGTATGACGTCTGTCCTTCTCCTGGTATAATCGTATACTGAGGTGCAAATAATTATTAACTATAACTTGTAACACCTTTTTGCCAATCTCTCAAAAGTATTATTGATTGTATATTTACCGAATACAGTCGGGAAAATGTGTGATTTTATGACGTCAATAAGGTGCTAAAATCTCGATTTGGGTGCGGGAATTGGTTAACAGGAAATGGCCTATTCGTTATGAACGTAACACATTGACCGTAATCGGTTTTAGTAGAGTAAATTTGAATATTGCTGTGTCATGAAGCAGTCATTTTAGGCCGCATTTTGCGGCGTTGCCATAACAAAAATATCAGGCCATGCTGGGCTCTTTTTCAAAGCGTGAGGGAGTTTCGCCCTCTCACATTTTGTGGAAACTTACTTCTCTAATCTATTCAAAAGGTAACTTCTACTTATAGCTAATTTATTCGAAAAAATCAGGTTTTGCAAAGAATGGTTTAAGGATTCGGTGTGACACAAGTATTCTCAAACACGTGACTCTGCGGTCTGTTATGCTTGCAAACAGTTTGACCTGGGCAATGTGAGATCAGCGAAGTGTGCGACGGGGTTCAGCAATTGGAAGAAGGCCATTGAGAAGTTTTTCGAGCACAACTGTTCAGTGACGCTCATAAGCACGCAGTGGCGGCCTGACGACCCGAGGAATGTCACAGCTATGTTGAGTGACCAGAGCTGCTGAAACGAATGTAAACTATTACGCCATCATAGCTGATGAGTCTCGTGATACTGGCCACAAGGAGCAGATGTCACTTGTGTTGAGGTACGTTGTGCAGGAGGATGGGATCCACGGGAAGAATCGAATAGTCGTTTCTTGCAACTTGTGGGAGTCTCTTCGCTGCTGGTTTGTGCGAAACTCTGCTGACAAGTCTTCGAGATTGTAGAATTGATCTTCTTTTGTGTCGCTAGTGCTTCGATAGTGTAGTTGTGATGAGTGGGCGATGCACTGGAGTCCAGGCGCGAATCAGTGAGCTCTACCCTAAAGCCTTTTATGTACATTGTTTTGCCTATATATTGAACTTAGTCATCGTCGATGTTGTGCACGATACAGCCAGGGCGGTAGACCTCTTCGCACTGCTGCAGTCGTTGCACAATTTCCTCTCCTCGCCAATTGGCCACGAACTGTACGTCAAGGTTCAGAGGTCCCGCTTTCCTGATTCCCAACCTCTCGAGATACCCTCTTTTTCCGATACGCGTTGGATGTGTCGCCATGATGCCTGTGAGACTCTCTCAGCCACTCTTCCAGCAGTTATCGATGTTCTAGAGGATCTCATTTTAAGTTTCCGGAGAACGCGGCGCTAGTCCGCGGAGCCTGATGACGCAACTCAATACCAGCTTCGTGGTCCACTTGTGTATATTTAAGTTCCTACTCAAAATTTGTGCTGATGCCAGTGCGAAGCTCCAAGGTAAGAGCGAGACTCTAGAGAAGTTCCTACAAGTCATCAAAACAGTCTGCTCATGGCTGGAGTGGCCTTAGATTCCACTGGCAGACAAAGTACAGGAGGATATCTACAAGCAGGCAGCAGATCTTCCTCAGGGCCATTTGCGCCGAGTTCCGCAGTTCATGGTTGTCCTGCTGGGTTGAGGTCGTTTGAAGACTATCATAGAGAAGTATTTATGCCGATGTGCAATAAGACTTTGGCAAGACTGCAGAGGAGATTTCTATCGAAGGAGAATCTGGCTGTCTACGGCTGCATATGCGCATTGGTTATATACTTTGGTACTGAATTTGTGATTTATATTTACAATTATGGGGTTCGCACCCAACATATCAACCCGCTCCCCTGAGGCTGCTGCGCTAGCACCGCCCCTGGTACTATGCACTACATCAGGGATGGCCAACCTGGGGCCGCGGAGCATCAAAATAATTCCTGAACTAATATTACATGCTTAACGTGAATCAGCTTGCTATGAATATTCTAATAGAATGAACCACTTCAGTGGTCCTAATAGAAGTATCCACATAGGATTAAAATTAAATTCAGTTTGCTGAAAATGAGATCTTTTTTTTGCAGTGCACGACAAATTGGGTGGTTTGGTGGCTTAGCAAAGCAGCTTAGTTAAGCCACCAAAACCTTTACCTTCTACATAGAACTATTAATATCAGTTTAGAAAATTGAAGTAAGATAGTGGCTAATAGCCATCCAATATATCAAATCCTCAAATGTGGCCCGCAGGGTGCAAAAGGTTAGCCTTCCCTGCACTAAATTGACTATTTTGTTTGATGATTGTTTAACAAAATAATTCAGAGGACTAGCCATTCAATCCTGCTAATGGCTAACAGAACTATAAAGGAAGCAACTGCTATACGTGGTACGAACCCTCAATACTTGATAGAGAAGATTATACGTACACGAATATATGATAGCCGTTATTGGAAAGAGGACTGCTTTGGACTGACAGCTGAGCTCCTGGTAGACAAAGCAATGGCAATTGATCACATAGGTGGTACATTCGCCCAAAATGTACAAATCACCCCTTTCATCTGTCTTGTACTGAAAATGCTTCAAATCCAACCTAGCAAAGATATAATTGTTGAGTTTATTCGACGTTCTGACTATAAGTATGTGAGAGCCTTGGGAGCGTACTATATGCGTCTAGTGGGTACTTCTGTGGATATTTACAAATATTTAGACCCTCTTTACATTGATTATCGAAAGATGAAATATAAGAATGTTGAAGGGAAATTCGTACTAACGCATATGGATGAGTATATAGATGACCTACTGAATGAGGAGCGGGTGTTCAGTATTCTACTCCCTAGATTACAGAAGAGATGGGTGCTCGAGGAGTCTGAACTTCTACCCCCTCGAATATCCCCTTTAGAAGATGATATCACAGGAGATGGGGACATTAGTCAGAGTGACAATGAGACAGACAATTCTGATAGTGAAGAGAGTGTTGATACTAAGTCTAGGGGGGTAAAGGAGAAGTATAAAAGCAGAACTCCTGATTTTCATCATAGGAGGCATGATCAGTCACCTTATAGAAGTAGTAAAGATCATAGCTCTCGACACAGACACAGCAGATACTCTGAAAGAAAGAGAGATCGATTTCGGAGCAGGTCCCGCTCTCGCTCTCCTACTTTCAAGAGGAGGGACAAACGAGATCACGATCCAGCTCTAGACAGAAAGAGAGATAGGGACGAACGTTCTGGAAAGGTTGGTGACATTGAAAAGAAATACTCCAGAGATGAACTGGAAGAAATCAGACAGCAAAATGAATTGAGAGCCTCTTTAGGCATGAAACCATTGAAAATATGAAATGGTAATTAATTAAACAAGTTGCTGAGAGTGAAATGATTAATATGTAACTAAGCCTAATCATAGGCGTAATAATAACACCCAGGATTGTCCTATATACTTATTTGTTTAAAATGTTAAGTGATATGCAAATTCTTGAGCTGCTATAATCTGGAAAATAGTTTTCTGAATCTAAGGGGTATAATTTGGTGGTGGCACTAAAAGTGACATATTGTGTCAGGTCGAAATCTTATACCTAGGTGCCAAGCTAAAGGCCACAATGAACTCATAGACAAAATTTCAGCTGTTAATTATAAATAGTGTCAGCTGTAAGGTGGATATGGAACTAATAAAATTACAATCTGTGCCGACAGCTTAGTCTATTAATAAATTTGTTTAAAAAAGTGGCACTATGTGTATTGGAATTAAACTAATCTTTCATTGCGCCTCCAATTAATAGTGCCACTTTTTTAAACAAATTTTATTAATAGACAAATCTGTCGGCAGAGATTGTAATTTTTTATTTTTCCTCGCTCTGCTCGGATTTATAATCCATCAAACAATATAATTACAATTTGATATGTTTACAAACTTTACTACAAATTCTTCACATAAATCTTACAGAATTAGCTATTAGCTTTATATAACTTCTACAAACTTTAATAACACTAACCTACATACAGTTGAAATCTTACCTTCATGCACCATTGTCGATGCAAAGTGGGAAGTTGCATAAGCTATTCTTGCACTAAAACAGGTATCGTATGTTCCAATTGCATACGTCTTCCTAGAGGATACTACAAAAATCAAACAGGATACTCACAAGTTACCCAGGCTCCTGCATCTACAGAACTATGGCTAATTGTAATAAGCAGATAGCTGCCCAAGACTGCTATGTGGAAATTGCGGTAAGAGGTTTTGAGGGTGTTGTCTATACTGCCTTATGCAATATGGTAGGAATACAAAAATAATACGGCATATATATATATATATATATATATAACCCTAAAAGAGCGCGGATTCTAACCGCCCAGGGACTGGGACAAACGATTGAAGAGTACACTCGTGTATTGTCAAATGGCATAAACTACTTCGCCTCTTGCGCTCTTACCGCTCCCCAATCGATACAGAATAAGATCTCACTGACAACGTCAATAAATCGAAGCTTATGCTTCAGGCTCTAGTCTGCCTCTCACCTCAGTCTCCAAGCAGAGCAGGGAAATCTATATCGGTCGGATAATCAAAATAAAATCTAAAGAAGAGAGTCAAGTTAAAATTAGAGGAAGGAGATGTCACTGGCCCCCTTAGACAAAGATACCCTAAAAGCACTCAGGATAAACATCCTCCAGCCCCTGACTGCTCCTACAAATCCTTAACTGTCACCTGGATATTATTGAGGAAGTTATACGAACTTTCAAACCTGTATCTGCTGCAGAATGAGGCCCCTACACTTGAAAGAAATAATTTCTTGACACACCGGTGAGGTCGGAACTAGTCTCCTCCAAGCATTAACCAATCTGACTAACTTGATGCTAGTAAGGACTGTCCCACCGCCAATTATAGCCCTTTTATATTGTGCTAACCTTATAGCTCAAAAGAAATTAGTAGGGGGTGTACGCCCTATAGCAGTGGGTAATACACTACGACGTATGGTAGCTAAAGCTGTAAGCCTTCTCATTTCGGATGATGTTGGGACTAAACTAAGACCAATACAACTTGCTATGGAACCTCTGGGGGGTGTGAGGCAGCAGTTCACGCCACTCGTAGACTTTTGGACAACGCAGGAGAAGAGAAGCCACGTGTCCTCTTGAAAATTGACTACAAGAACCCATTTAATAGCTTAAGCAGAGATAAGCATGGTTAAATGCGAAACAGAATGACGAATCCATCCGCATCGCAGTGGGACTTCGCTTGGGTGCAGACAGCATACCTGCGTAAAGGTGGATAGGAATGGGAGTCATGATCTTGGCTGTAAGAGGAGTGAAGGGAGGATATCTAGACATCAGGCTGCTAATGAAACTATTAGACCTCCCTTCCATCACGAGGTCTGTTTGAATCCGGTTGAGATTTGTCGGGAAGATGCGAAAAGACCAGATGGAATGACATTAATACCATGGGAAAAGGAAATTGTTTATTATGGCATTTTACTTGCTATGACACACTCGCTCCTTCTAACAGGCCAACCGCTAGCAGTTGAGCCCGAAATTATCATGTGAGGCTGAACACCCAAAAAGCCGAAAGTATGCTTCACTTATCTCTGCGTATAGCTTTGCTCCGATTTGTATTGAGTCAATTGGGGCTTGTGGTGATGGAGCGAAAGATATTATACGTAGAATCGGAGCACTGGTGAAAAATAACACAGGAGACCCCAGGGCAACAGCTTTCTAATTTTAAAAGCTAGCGGTTGGATGTTCAATGAGGGAATGTTGCGTTGGTTTTGCCACCATAGATTGGGGGGAGCTGCCCAGTTTCTAGCCTCCCAAGTATATCCCTTTGATCACATAATCAGTTAGCAAGATCTTAAGTACTGATATTTTCGTGAATTAAAGGAATTTCAAAGAATTTGTAAGAAATCATATGATGGTATGTGAAATTGGTTATCAGCTAAAGAAGTGTCATTATTAAGTTTCACATTATTTTGTAAATCTCCTTAATCAATTAATCTTGACTACATACTCTACACTGTGTCCCTAAGCCTCAATTATCTTTGGAAAAATATGACTCATATATAAGTCCCAAACTATCTTATTTTACCGTAGAATTCAATGGAAATATTTAAATCGATTCCAAGCTTAATTTGAAAGTCAATTGTATATCAATTATATATCAATTATATATCAATTGTATATCAATTGTATATCAATATTTCACACATTTTTTCTACCTTAAAATGCATTTTATCTCTGGATCGAGGAATTTTTTATGTTTTGAAAGTGTTATCGTCTGTTGGAAAGTCAGTAATTTTGGTTCTATTTGTGATTAAAGTTAAAACGCAATTAATCTATTTCATAGGCTATGTCTATTTGTGTGTACTTTCAGAATTGATTGAAGAAACTAGAAGACTCCCAGGGCTGATTTTTGCCTACAGGGGTAGTTTGAGCCTGACTCGGAAATTTTCGAGTCTTGGACGAAAATTCACATCAATGACGAAATTATGACGTCATTGTTCCTCTTTTGCATTACAAAAATCACATTATTAACCACTGCTCAGCCAATATATATGATAGAAGTTTGAAATTTGAATCACAGGTACCCTTCAATGTGACACATGTCCTGGCGACATGACTCTGACCAAATGCAAACTCATCATGGGATTATTACGTCATCAGGAATCTATAAAATATCTCAAAATTCTCCAAATCTCGATATTTTTTGGGAAATTCATTATAATCTAGATACAAGTGCCCAGTTTACTAAAGCCACGTAATTTCCACAGTAGGCCATTAATTGGAATTTGGATGGACCATGGATAATATCAAATTTGCATTTCCACGAAAAGGTTACCCCGAGGCACCTAGTCTGAGTTTAACCCGTCGCGTAGTGACCAAAGGCATCAAGAAATCTAGCCGTTTAATACTTAGGCCACTTGATGCTCTATGCTGTCTCACGCAGCGATCTAGCATCGAAGCGCGCTAGTACTTTATTTACGCGTATGCTCTATGTACCTAAGGCGCATGGTATTCATACTTTTTAGTACTTCGCCTCCCTATCAGTACTCTCTATGAAATTTCACAAATTTCAAAAACTGTATACGACGCCAACATTGTTCTCTCGTGACAACTTAGACTCGTTGCATGAGTTACATCTTACCGTGCTTCATTTTGATTATTTGCTTAGCATCAATCACTCTCTTATTTCTTATTATTCTGACTTATGGAAAAGAGCAGAAAAGTTATGAGGTTAGTAGGTCTTCTGAATGAAGATAATTCTTATTATTTTCCAGATTATACCCAGAAGTTAATACCAGTTTCCAAATTAGGAAAAATTGGGAATATGGGAGGTAGTGGTGATGGACAATTCAAGAATCCCTGGGGAGTAGCAGTGTCCCATCCAACTGATAATATCTATGTTACGGATACAAATAACCACAGAGTACAAGTATTTGATAGAGAGGGACATTTCATATTTAAATTTGTCGATAAATGGATGAGGCTCCCTCGCTATATTTCTATCTATGAAGACAAAATGTTTATTACTCATCATGATCTCTCTATATATGATCTTGATGGTAATTTTATTACACGAATAGGAAGGTCAAAGAGCGAAAAATCTTATCAACTTTATGGTATAACTGTCAATGAAGAATCAATATACCTATGTGTTCGCAATCATGGTAGAGTGAATATTCTGTTGAATCACTATCCTTTTGTGAATTCTTTTAAAGTTGAATCTCCTGTAGACATAGAACTAACCAGGGATAACATATTTGTGCTGTCTTCTAGTGAACCCTATTTATCTATGTTTGATTACGACCTGAACAAATTGAATGATCTTATTATTTCTCCATTCTTAGCCTGTCCGTTGGGATTTTGTATCGATGTTAATGGGAATTTTATCATTACCACTCATGTTGATAATGCTATTCAATTTTTTGATAATAGGGGTAATCTATTTCATAGGATAACTGATGGTATTTATAAGCCTATGGCTGTGTCACTAGACTCCAAGTGTAGATTTATCGTTATTGTTGGTCATAACCTTCTCATATTTTAATTACTTATTAATTGTGGTTTACATCTGTGCCATATAACTTTATATTATAATGCTTATTCTTGTGATTCTTCTGTTCATTTTAACTGTAATTTTGCTATGTCTGTAGCCGGCGGCACTCGTGTCCTCCCCTAACCTTACCTCTCACAGGGGTGAGAAGTGAATCCGAATTACTTAGTGTTTTTGACAATCTCATGATTGAATCAGAGTTGGAATCGGTTCGGGTTCAGTTCCAGATACTTATCCACACTATGAGACAAATTATAAGAATGAACTCATTAGGACCAAATAATGATTGTAAATTTTCTTTATTTTCAATTGCCTTATTCTTCCGAGAGCTTAAGTATTCACGTGGGTGTCGATCTTGACGGGGCCGGTGGGGCCGGCCCCTCAGCATCTGAAACTGATGGGGACAAACCCACCTGGCCCCATCAGGTTTTGGGCTATCAGACTTCGGAAGTTTTAATTATGTTTGTCAGGGTTAATTCATTTAACAAGGGAGCCATTAATTAATACTACAGTATTCACGCTTTTCTATGATACCGATTATTTTGTATTCAGAATCCTGACCCATGTTCACTAACTAGAGGTGTTCACTATTTGGAGGTTTAACTGTACTTAGATTTCCCACGAAAGCCATTAATTATTTATTCTTTCATTTAACAAGGAAGCCACTAGTCTTAGTCAAAGTAATTATACTCCCTGGCCAAAAGTACTTGAACACTTTTGAGCCACTTGTGCTACAAGAGGCACATAGTAAAATGCTTGTACCACTTCCCATGATTCTTGAATTATAGAGAGTATATTGTTAAAACTACTATTGGATCATTTATGGTTACATTTTCATAGTTGTGTATTCTTATAGTTTATGCTTTTGTTCAGATTTGTTGGCTAAATTTGAATGTTTAAAATCTCTTATACCAGACACACTATATATGATTATGAATTTCGGAGTAATGAACCCCGAAGCCTCGTGGACCTGGTCCCGTTAGCTTTATTCCGAAATCTGAAAAGTTCGACGCCTATGAGTATTGATAATTTATATTACTGTAGGCTGTCTCTGAAAATTTGTCCTCGAAGTCTTTGATCGGGGCTGTAGAATTTTATCTACTCAATGATATGTTACGATCATATTTTCCAATGAATCTATTATCATTTACAGGGTGTTAAGAAATTGATGTCACCTTTTTGAAATTAAATAGAGCCATAAATTAACTATTTGAATCGTGTTTTAGCTTCCAATTCTTATTCTACGTATTTGAAATAATAGAATTCCTGTAAATTCCGAAAATTATAGACACTAAAAATACTCTCTTGTTCAATTTTTCTTACTTTTCATATACAAGAAATAATCATGGTCAAAGAAGCTACTCTAGCTGTCCGTACACGTGCAGTTTGCATGATAGAAGNTGGGTACTCCTGGTCAAAGCGAGGAATTATATATTGACGGTATAGGAGATCATGTGTGTAGGTGTGAGTGTAATAACATGTGGGAGGGTACCGATTGTACTACCTGTCCTATTGTATCAAAAATGGTGGATTACTAAATTCAACTTGTAATGGCTGCAATTGTATAAACTCAAGGGGAGGATTTGATTGCTCAGTTTGTGGCATAACTTGGTGCAGCTGAACTTGTCTATTAATTTAAAACAGTTGACTTTGACATTGGAGACTCTGGTATTATTGAGTATTACATTTCAACAGGGAATATTCATGAAGTATTCGATATTTCTAATGATGGAGCTTTGTTCGTCAAAACTTCACTCGATTTTGAAGAAATGAACTCGTATACTTTGACTATTCTAGCATATAACCCAGGTAATCTATTCGAATACAGATATTCTGATATTTCTGTTGATATTATCATTGAAGATATTAACGATTTTATTCCTGAATTTTCTCTCACTAATTATACATTTATATTCGCTTCAAATTTCCAATCAGGTAACCCAATTGGTACAGTTTTTATTATTGATGACGTAATAACATCAACTAGCCTTTCTCCTATGCTATTATATCTGATCCATTTATTTTCACAATCTCTGAGAATGGTGTTATCAGATTAACAGAAGACTTTGGGCTGAATTTGGTTAGTAAATATTCTATAGAAATATCATATAATGATGGGATATATACTGCTACAGCTTTAGTGACGATTTTTGTAGAAGAACCTAATTTGTACTCTCCATTATTCTCTAATTCAAACGGTTCATTTAACATTCTAGAGAATAATTATTCAACTGATGTATTACTGATAACAGCAACTGATAATGATATAGGAGCTAATGCGGTAATTTCTTATACTATTACAGATAATTATTATATCCCTATTGATCAAAGTAGTGGTGTTCTAACCCTTGTTAATTTATTTCATTATGAACAGATACAAATATTGAGTTTGGTGATAACTGCGGAAGATAACGCTTCACCCTGGCAACGAAAATCCACTACACTTCCTGTTGAAATAGTAGTTTTAGACGAGAACGATTCTCCAGCTATTTTCGCCGAATCTACCTACATATTTACAGTAGTAAATAATACAATTGTTGCTGGTATTATTGGTAGAATAATTGCAACTGATGTGGATACATCCTCAACTCTTTTATACCAATTCACCACGACTAGTGATTACTTCGATATAGACCCATTCACTGGAGATATATTTGTAGCAAAGGAATTGGTTATTCAGAGTCCAACTATAACTGTATCAGTAAATGACTCTATACATACAGATAGTGCAATCGTGATTATTAACGTCATTCCAGCCAATTTACACACACCAATATTTCCCCAACATAACTTCACTATATCTATACCAGAAGGAACTTCAATTGGAAATTCTATTCTACAAACAAATGCTGTTAATATGGATACTGGTATCAATGGGGATATTACATACAGTATTTCGTATAATATTTATTGTATAGTGAATTCTACTACGGGTATAATTGTATTAACTCCGTTATTAGATGCTGAAACAGATCCAGTAGAAATCTCGTTTGACTTATCAGCAACAGATAATGCTTATTCTTCTTTCCGTAAATCTAGCTTTGTAACTGTTATTATACAAATAGAAAATGTGAACGATTGATCACCAGAATTTTCACATTCTATCTATCAGCTGTTTGTAGAAGATGGCACTGATAGATACATGACTATTTACAAGGTTGAAACTATTGATAAAGACGGAGATATTCTATCGTACAAGATATTATCCGGTGATATTGATCCAGTATTTAGTATCAACTCTATTATCGGGATACTCTTCCTGAATACAGTACCATGTGTTGACGTTAATTCCTTATACTACCTGAGGATACAGGCTTCTGATCTTGGAGGTAATTTCGTTATTGCATCATTTGAAATACGTGTTACCCCTAGGAACATGCATGCACCTGAATTCTCTGAACAAAATTACTATTTTGACCATTTACATGTTGTTAATACTGGTGGAGTTATTGGTCGTATTTCTGCAACAAATTTAGACACAGGGAATGAAGGCAGTATATCTTATAGTTTAATCTCTCACTCAAGTGATGTATTCGTTCTGAATCATATCACAGGTGTAATANAATTCACTTTGATCTTTTGTCAAACTCAAGTCTCTAACCAAATCATTCAGCTCACTTTGATTAATGATGTGGGGTAGTCTTGTTTTATCAGGTGGCATAGGCGGAGGTAAATTCTGTAGAATGCTCAACAGGACGAATCGCAGACTGAAGATTGGGATAAGATATATTCTTTTTGGTCTTAGAAGTGATTCCTATTATATCAGTCAAACAGAAATAACAATCAGTATAATGATCTCTTGGTTCCCTCCATATCATGCCATGGGAATAGCAAATTGCATTGAAGTACGTGAGCCATTTAGCCATTTACTAAGTCCTATTGCACATTTTGAGCAACACAAATGAGGTATCCAAGGCTTATCTTGATCACCAATCTTGCAACCAAAATATTGCTCATATCCCTTGTGTACATTGGGAGACATGTCTCTCAGCTGAAATTTGGTAGTAAATTCTCCACAAATATAACAGACAGAATCTGTTGGGTTTGAACATCAACGAGACATTATTGAAAAGAAATATATACAAATACAATCAGATAATCTCCTCTTGAAAGAGCAAATAATATTCTATATATTTTAAGAAAATTTGAATTCTTAGACAATATATACGGAAGGTATTAATACATATACAATTATACATTCTATAGAGATCTATGGAAACATGATTTTGTATATTTCCGAATTTTACAAAATCTCTGCCTGATAGAGAAAAACTGATTGGATATTTGGAATCAGGGTGCTTGAATACATGAGAGACACTACAGTGTATTCCAAAAGCAAAAAATGCTGAAAATTTGTCGGACAGTTTAATTGGGTATATATTTCCCTCTTTCTCTATCGTGTTCTATATACTGAATATTGACAAAATTGACTATTTTGCTTGTTGAACTTTCAATTAGAAATGTCAACCACCTCAGATGAATTGTCACATCAAGAATTAGTGGATTCTGCAGCCAAAGGAAAATTTTCAGTATTAAGTCTCACCTAACAACTATACTAAATACTACACATCCAGAAGATATATTCCAGCCTAAGGGCAATAAGGGATCTCCGTTAATTCTAGCTGCTCAGAAAAGTCAAAATATGATAGCAAGCTATATCCTGAGGAATTTTCTAGAAATTTTGGGTCTTGAGTACACAATGACAGTTAAATCTGAATTCACAGGATATGAGATTAAAGAGGCAACAGCCTTATGGTGTGCTGCATCAGGTATAAACTTCGAATATTAGTTAATTGCCTTTGTTTACTTCTGTTTTCTTATAGGTTGTAATGTCACTATTGTAAGAGAACTTATCGGAGCCGGGGGGAATATTAACCACTCAAACGCAACGAATTCTACTCCGCTTAGAGCCGAGTCTTATCATAATAGAGGGAAAGTTATAATGTATCTGCTGAATAAGGGAACTGATATTAATATAGCTAATCAAGAAGGACAGGCTCCTTTTATGGTAGCTGTATTGAGAGAGAATGAAAATACTCTTAGATTACTCGGCAAGTAATATGTAGAAACCGTCAAAGTAACATAAATTACCCCAGTCATATCGAAGAAATTATCACGATCCCTTGGGTTTCGAATATTGGGAGTTGACTGTATTATACTTTAATATTAGTTACCATATATTTGTATACAGTTACTTGTGGCAAAGCTGATCTCAGTCAGACAACAGCTGCAGGAATAGACTTATTACACATAGCAATAGAACGAGAATCCAAAGAGATATTCAACCTATTAATCCACCTCGGAGCTAAAATAATCTGGCCATGCAGAGCCCAATCTCCATCTCCTCCTATACCT